>VZUA01074499.1:2752-39531 GCA_013401035.1 Horornis vulcanius | reverse complement strand
GCAGGTAGACCATACTTTGAAACAGACCTAAAATGCATTTTGTCTCAGAAAGAACAGACAAGAGGGCTGATAAGTAAAAGGACAGCAGATAAAGAAGTCTGTCTGAGGAGGATCAGCTCCAGAAGTCAAAATGAGGTCACTTGACAAAGGAATTTTCACGATGCCTTTGGGGAAATAGACAGGATGTGTAGCAACGGATAGCTACCCACCTGAAGTCTGCAACGATCGAGGCGTTTCGTACACTAACTCTTGCATTTAATACTGCCACTAGCAAAGCTAATAAAAAAGCAGGATGGCAGCTTTGCCGGCAGAAAGGCTGCTGCTGTTGCAAGCCTCCACCCGTCCCAGCCAGGGATGCTGTGCTGGTGCTGCTCCTGCTGGGGCTGCTCAGTCCCCGGCAGCTGAGCAGGAGGGAAGGGAGAGGTAAAGCAGTGAGCTGTGGCTGCTCACTGGGTGCAGTTTTGCCAGAGCCCTGTCTCTCATTATCTCATTGTTTTCTAATGTCTTCTGGGGCTTTCTGTTGAAGTTCTGGGGAACTATAAAGGCGGTTTTTAAGGCTGTTGTAGGTACATGATCTCAGTCATTGTTTTTCCTGGAAAGCAGAGATAGGTAACATTTCGTGGCAGTAGGGTAGTTGGGTATTTGGTAGGCAGCTAGGGAAGCAGAATATTAGAAAGTAGTTGTCAGGGTTTCTAAATATCCAATCCCTAAATACATAAAGTCTGCAGGAAATGAGACAAGTCGTTTCAATGCTGTTGCAGAACTGAGGATATATCCATCTGTTATGGTGATTTGGGTTCTTTGTGCTTTCTGATGTGCAAACAGACAGAGTCCTCTACCAATACTCAGTTTTGCAAAGGAATAGGATCACTTTTTTTTTTTCTCAGACGCAAGTCCTTCTAGATATTTGACACCTGTGTCTCAATGTCTTGGAAAAAAAATTGTTTTTTTTACTTCACTTGTTGCATTTAATTAAACAGTAAATCATCAACTCTTTTGTTTCTTTTCAGGTTACTTTGATGATAGTGAATAAACAGAGGCTTGTTTTGTCTCTGAGAAAATAGGGTCTGGCCTGAATGTTTGAATTGCTTCATTATAAATGAAAATAAGCTTAAGAATTTCCTGAGCACTCCGTTCTCAGTAGCAGAAGTTCTGAGAAGAGGAACCTTGTCCGTTCTGTCAGACTAAGATGGTTGTAAAAAGCTATGGATTTCTTACTGACTAGATTTAATCCTCAGATTTTTTTTGCAGTTTGTAGTGTTTACCAAAAACTTCGAGTTAAAGCAAAACATCTAATTCTTAAGATTTTCTGTGTAGAAAATACTTTTTGGCTAGATGAGAAACTGAATTTTCAGTATGTAGCATTTTCCAGAAAATCTCCTGGTTTAGTGGCAGAGACTCTGTACGGCCTGAGAAGGAAGGCATGTTTTTGTGTCACTGTGCAGTTAAAGCTACAGTGCAAAGTGATTCTATATGAAAAGTATGATGCCTGCTTCTGTAGGTAGGCTGTAATACACCAAATAAATCCATAAATTAATAGGAAGGCTGCTTTGATACCATGGGAGGGGCACTGGTTGCAGCCATGCAGCAGATTTGGGAGTGCAGCAGAGGTGCTGTGTTCAATTGCAGTGACTTGGCTGCTGCTGAGACAACATGGTGCCTAAGAACTGACATTCCCAGCCTCAGGTTTTCATTCACCTGTTAAAATACTCAGGATGTCCTGTGGATTGGATGCTTTTCTATGCCATGGTGCTGTATAGCACCTACTGAATTTGTTCTGTTGAGTTTATTAGGTTAAGGTTTGAACAAGGTGCACGTGAAGCACTTTATTTCCTTGTGTCACTCCTAAAACTTGAACCATAACTTTTTTTTTCTCTGTTGTCTTAGCTGTAAAGGACCCTACAGCTGTAGAAAGAGCAAATTTATTGAACATGGCTAAACTGAGTATCAAAGGACTCATTGAGTCAGCCTTGAGCTTCGGGCGCACTCTGGATTCTGACTACCCACCTTTGCAGCAGTTCTTTGTTGTCATGGAGCACTGCCTGAAGCATGGCCTGAAAGGTGTGGAAATTAGTCCAGCTGTGTATTTCTCATCCCAAACATGCCATTTTTCTTCTTTTCTTTCTGGAAGTAGATTAAAAAAAATGTGTAATGTTGCATAAAGTATTGAGAAAAATATGTAAATGGTCACCTTTTATAATGAATAGTGTAATTATTAATTCTTCACATGTATTTCCACATTTACCAATTTGTCTTTTTGTACAGCATTTGTTGTAAGTGGTCCAGGGTTTACCAACTGCATGGATATATCTAGTGTATATTTTTATAGCAATATAAAATTCACAGCAAAGTAATTTGGGAGTTGGCTTTGGGTACTGGTGAGCTGACCAGTGTCTCATTAAAGAGTTGTCTTGAACTCTGGACTCAGCAGTTAACCCTTTCACACACCAGATATTACGAAGGAAGCTACTACAGTAATTTAAATTAATTCAGTTGATTTTTCTTTTCATAGTAAGAAAATCCTTTCTAAGTTACAATAAAACCATCTGGGGTCCTCTGGAACTTGTGGAGAAATTATATCCAGAAGCTGAGGAGATAGCAGCAAGTGTCAGAGATTTGCCTGGCCTTAAGTAAGTAGTGTTGGTAAAATGCAGCAGGAAAATAAAGGACCTGATTGAAAATCTGCAGGTGTCTCATGATTTCATTTGGCATTAACCAAGCCTTTGAACAGCTAGCACATGATGTTGGGGGAGAGCGCAGGTGGATGGAAGGTGGATAACAACAGTGCAAAAAGGAGCAGGTTGTATATCAGCCACTCTGCAGTCTAGAATTGCAGCAAACATTAACGGGTGTAGTCAGCAAATGCTGTATCAAACCAAAGGGTGACATACCAGAGAGGAAAGAATTAGGCAGCTTTTGAGATTCTTGCCTGCAGAGCCCTACTCAGCTGTGAATTTATTCTCCCATTCCACTGCACTCTGCTTTTGTATTTAGCTTTATAATTGGCCGTACATGAAATTCCAAAAGGGCTTGGTTACACTGATTGGTGTATGGCAGCATAAGGGTTCTAATTTCCAGCTCTAGACCTTATCTAGAGCACACAGGCATGTAAATTAGTATTTACTCTCGTGGCAGGCCAGAGGAAGTAATAACCTTTGCCAAGGGTGTTACTGTCTTCCTACCCTAACATAACTTTTGAGGGGTTTTTCTTTTCATTTATGTGCTTACCACTTGTAAGTATGCAAGCACTAGAGAGGGAGTTCTAAAGGTGCAGGTGTAATTTGCTGGATGTTAGTGTTTGCCAGTTACATGTGTCTTCATCCCTTTTCCATTGTCTTCCTAAGATAGCACTGAATTTGTACACAATTAAAGGTAGGGATGAGTAAGTGTTGGATAGGGCCAGAGAGTAGAATTGGGAAGGGAGGCTGCCATGGTGGCTTGGGATGAGCACTTGGTTCATTTTCTTGCAATTCCCCTCAAGTCTTAATAAACAAATCACAGAAAGGAGTGTCAACTTTTGCAAACATTTTAGTTTAGCAGAAAACAGGACTTTATCAAGATTATCAGGCTCTTGTGCATTCTATACTCCTGTTTTTCCAGGGTCTGCTCCCAAGATCAACTGAGTAGTTGAAAATCTTCTTGTTATCCCAAAGCTTGGAGTCAGGGCCTAGACATTATGTCTTTCCAGATGGTGATGCTCAACTAATAGTTTAAAATACCCCTTCAGAAACACCAGTTGCTCCACCAGATAGGGTGTTAAAGCCCACGATTTAATCAATATGTTATTAATTTGGCACTGTTTGTCCTTTGTTTCAGGACCCCGCTGGGCCGTGCCCGGGCCTGGCTGCGGTTAGCGCTGATGCAGAAGAAAATGGCCGATTATCTTCGCTGTTTAATCATTCAGAGAGACCTCCTCAGGTAAACAACTCCTTACACTTCTTTGCAATTAATTTCTAGTGGTTTAGTCTCCTAAAAAATAATCCTGCGTTCCCCCACTGTCCAGAAGAAGCACTGGAGAGGAGGTGACTTCATCCCTGGCATGTGTGGGGTTTCCACTGAGCTGCCGTTGAAAGGAGGGCTCTTGCTCTGGACTTTGCTTTCACAGTTCTAATACTGGCATCGCTCTCTTCTAGTATAACTGCTCCTGTCTGATGGAGTAATTAAAGCACAAATGGAGAAAGATACTTCTTAATTGCAGTTTTGTAAGCTATACATATTTTTAATACTGACTTTGTGCCTAGATAGCACTGGTATGTCATGTCATTGGTGTTCAGCAGCTATGCACTTTTCCAGTGAAACGACAGTTTGTTTCATAGAATCTGAAATTTTACCTTAAACGTACATGGAGAAGAAAGTGCTGATATTCTGTTCAGTGTAGTATTTATATTTTAAAAAACCTTTTTAGCGTTTCAGTCCTTTATGTTTCTCATTTATCCATTTAATCTCTTCCTTGGGTCCTTGAGTTTCAAGCATGTATTCACTAAATTCCAGGCATTTTTTCACAAAAGGCAATTATTTTGCCCTTCTTCTTTGCATTGCTTGCAATGCTTAACAACTTAAGAGTTGTCTGACTCAGTGTGGCCAAACATCCTTTTGTTGCAGTATCCTCTTCAAAACTGGCTAATAGCAGGTGTAGGGAAGAGCCTTTTCTTTTTCTTTTCTTTTCTTTTCTTTTCTTTTCTTTTCTTTTCTTTTCTTTTCTTTTCCAGTCAAAGTAAATCTTGTCACCCTCCCCACAGTGTCCCAGCCATCTGGAGCCTAAGGCAGTATCTTTGTTTTTAATAGCCTCTGAGACAAACCATGCACTTTGAATTTTTAAATATTTATGAGGTGAGAGTATGGGCAGGCCCAGTTCATCTTTAAGGATGCTCTAGTAAGGCTACAATAAGAGAAAATTTAGATGTGTATGTCACTTATGATTAATTTATTGGATGTATATATAATGAATATATCAGTAAGATGCAATTTTCTCGTTCAATACAGTGAGTTTTATGAGTATCATGCACTAATGATGGAGGAAGAAGGAGCAGTTATTGTTGGGCTGTTGGTTGGGCTGAATGTGATTGATGCCAACCTGTGTGTGAAGGGAGAAGACCTGGATTCACAAGTAAGTCCGTCCAGGTAAAGGAATGTACATGCAATCCACGAGAGTTTTCTGTTCTTTTGTTTGTGAATTTTCTTAATTTGGAGTGATGACTTGTTAGAAATCCTACTAGAGACTGTTCAGGGTGTGGTGATCCAGCCCCTGGATCTGTGGGGCTGCTGCCTTAACCTCGTTATCAGTGGGGTCAGACCTTTACATGGAGATAATGCTCAGCGTGCAAGGGTGCAGTTTTGTGCTTTGTCCTCAAGTAGGAGTAGCAGAGCAGAGTTCTTTCCATCTGACTTGTGTGACCCATCCTTTCCTTCTGTGGGACAAGTACAGTTCCATGATCAGTTTATCCTGCTTGGTTCATTTATTGTGGTTCTGGAACATCACAGGAATGATACAGGGACCTGAAACAAACACTCTATTATGACCTCCTAAGAGGGTGAACTACTTTGATTCTGCAGAGCAAGACTTGGAATTCTTCCTGCTTTGAATGGGCTTTGACTTTTAACCTTGATCTTTTCCAAGAACTTATTAACAGATTCTGCTTAAAGGCAGATGCACAGGTATTTGTATATAAATGTAGACTGTGTTCAGCCCTGACTGGGTTTTTTCAGCTTCTTTGTGGAAAAAAATCATAGTTGACTAAGTGGTTATTACTATAATCATATAGTTGATGAAAAAACAGTTCCTCTGGGAAAGAGAAGTTACAGCTAATTGGGTATGTGTTCTTTTGAATCACATGGTTAACTTGTCCTCTGTTGTTTGCTCTAGTTACTAGGTAGTGTTAGTTTCAGGCACTGATCTTGTGTAAAAGAAGATATAACATTGACAGGCCTGTATTTCAGAAAACTTATCAGCTTGCTCTTAGTGTTGAGAATTAAATATGCATATAAATGTGTATAATAGACCACAAAATCTGTTGCTAGCTACACCTCTGCTGTCACTGGGTGGCTTTGCTGCATGAGAGAGAAAACTGAATTTGAGAAGGTAGTAGTGACTGTGCAGATGAGATTCTGATTGCAGTGTCCAAATTTGACATTTGTATAATGTCCAGAAAAATTCTGTTTGTGAAGAGTAGTATAAAAAAGCCATCTTCTCAGAGAAGCCAGAAACAGCAGGTTTTATTGAGCAGAATGGCAAACTTCTGAAACTTGATGGAAGTTCACAGCCAGGAGCAGAGTTTTGGTATGTTAAAAAAAATGCTACTCAGTGGTGAAATGTGCTTATGCAGCCATAGGAAATTGAGATAAAGTAACTTTTATAGATAGAACAGTTTATCTTATTTATTAGAGATGGTATTTTGCTTTAATAAGAAAAAATATGTTTTAAAAAAGTTGTTGGAGAAGAGGCTTTTTAGAAAAGACATGGAAAGAACAAGACAGGAGAGCACTGTATAAACCAAATAAATATTAAACTTAGCAAAATCTTGTTTAAAGTGTTCAGTTTTGTTTTTTTTTTTCCTGGCTGAAACTGGATGAACCGTAAAAATGCTGAGGTTTTATCAATTACATAAATACAGGGCTGAAAATATCAACAGCACTTATCTGTATGATATGAAACTGTACCTTTGCTTTTCCCCTAGGTTGGGGTGATCGATTTCTCTGTGTATTTGAAGAGTGATGATGACATTGGGGGTAAAGAAAGGTATGTCCTCACAAAATACTCCTATTTTGCATGTTAGCAAACCATTTATTGCCTGGGGCCTGATCTTTTAGAAATAAGTCAGGTCCCCTAAAGATCAAATTTTCTGGTGCTGAGAAAAAAGCCTCAGTGTGTTATTCTCTGTTGTTAGTTAGCTGGAAGAATATTTGCAGTCTGAAGCAAACCTCAGCAGCATCACCTACTGCCTCCAAGTCGTGGAGGCTTGGCAGGTGGCAGTGAAAAGGAGCCTGCAGACCTTTAAGCCCTCAGCTTGGGATTTAGTCAGAGTTTCAAGGAAGCAGAGTTATGGCAGAGTAAATTTCCTACCAGATCAGTGATTCAGCAACTCTCCTATTTTATTTCAGTTCAGCTGTTTGTGTTTAGATGTCCTAAAATGCATTAATCTCTCTGCCCTGCTGTTCCTTATCCTTCTCAGACTGTGTATGTTTTGTTTCATGTAGAAAAACTGTTTGCAGTTAAAGCATTGGGGTTTTTTGTGTCTCACTGATACAACAACACACAATGTGTTGTTGCCTTCATGAGTGTGAGATGAAGTTCCTTCCTTTCTTTGTAAAAACACGCTTGAGATGGACATTTGCATATCGTCAATATGTATATTTTCAGTCCATAGTTTAGTACATAATTTTGATAAAGTTAATTTTATTTTGTGCTTTCTTTAGAAATGTACAGATTGCTGCAATATTGGACCAAAAGAATTATGTTGAGGAACTAAACAGGCAACTGAAGTAAGTATTACTTTGGAGTATGGGTGTCAGGCCAGATAAATGCCTTTTGTACCACAGCTTTGTGAGAGAACTTCAGAGAAAGAGCTGCAAATTCTCCATGTTTAGACTGAATATTTTGTGAAGTAGGAAAAGACACTCGGGAAGTGTCAGTTTTCATGCTTTTGGACAGTCAAAACCTTTATTCTTCAAAGAAACACAAAGCCAACAGGCCAAAGTGATGAAGGTCCTCATGGTTCATAACTTCACAGGAATGAAAAGCTTGTTCTGGATTCTTTTAAATTGTGTTCTATTTAACAGTTTGGCAAAAGTGGTTTGGAGTGTTCATCTGGTGAATCTGTATGTTTTTATTTCTTTGCCTTTCAGAATATTTTAGTTTGTGGTTGTAATGCCCAGGACAGAAAGTGAGTAAGCTCATTGCTTGCTAGAAGCTACTTACAGTTGGTAGGTTGTGGTTCCTCTTGAAACAATTTTCAGGAAAGCAGCATTTTCCTCTTTCTTTGCTGGATGGAACAAACCTAGTCCAGTACTGTGTTTGTTGCTGTGCAAACAGAAGGACAGTGATTTAAATTCTCTGAGGAGTACTGTACAAAATTAAACAGTCTGAGGAGCTAAAAAGCTAAAAAAAACCAACAAACCAAAACCAAACAACAAAGCCAGAAAGAACTTCTGTAGAATCTGTAGCACAGCTGATCTAGATCCTTTTTGAACTGCAATCATCTTTTTAAATTTGGTAATCTGGATCATTGGTTACTATAAGGCTCCCGTTGGGTAAGGATACTCTGCTCTGAAATGGTGTCACTAAGCAGAAACCTTCAACAGCACAGAAAAGCTGAGCACATCAAATACTGGCAAAATGAAAGTAAAGGAGGAGGAAAGGTGCTATCACAATTAAGAGCAGTGGTGTCATTGTCCAGGTGAGCCTCTGTGTGTTCTTGTACACTGGTTTATGCATAGAATTTCCTGCCAGATCAGTGATTCAGCAACTCTTCTATTTTATTTCAGTTCAGCTGTTTGTGTTTAGATGTCCTAAAATGCATTAATATCTCTGCTCTGCTGTTCCTAATGAACTGGCAACTTCTGAGGACCCCACAGAGAAATAAGTGAAAAAGTAAATGGTGTTACAGAATAAGTTTTCTGTTTCCCTGTGTGTGAAGTGCAGCCTGAAAAAAGGTGCTTCCTGCAGAAATAGGCAATCAGGTTATGGAAAATGCCTGGATGTAGTTTAATACTATAAAAAGCAACAAAGTAATAGAAGTCAATAAAACTCTGGTGAGACTCCTAAATGAAGTCAAGAAGCATCAAGAAAGAGATAATCTGAGGACAAATTTCAAAAAATGCAGAGAAATAAATGATTTTATGAAAGAAATGTATTTTGGCAGAAGGGAATCTGGAGAGTGGTTTTGTTCTATGGGGGGAACTCATTTATCTTTTGGATGCAACATAGTTGTGAGGATAAAGGAAAAAGAGAGTGCATGAGAAGTTCTAGCCAGCCAGGAGTTTAAGTGACAGGGGTGACATTGGGAATTGAAAGAAGTGTAGAGATGTTCAACAAAGGAGAGTCATTTTCTTATATTTAGGAAAACCTCAAACAATGGGAACAGACCTCACAGCTCTTAACCATTAATCACTGTACCTGGCATTAAAGCTTTTGAGCTTGGTTGAATGAGTTTTGATGTAATCTTGAATACCATTGTTTCTTTTCCCCTTTCAGTAGCACAGTTAGCAGTCTACATGCAAGAGTTGACTCACTGGAGAAATCAAACACTAAACTGATTGAGGAGGTACTTTTTTATTTTAGTAATGTGTAGCATATTATTTTCTGTGAAAGACTGTTTTTCTAAATATACTTACATTATTTTAAGCCATGGAAGTTCGCTATAATATATTCAGATACCTTTATTTTGGCCCAAAGAAGAGGGGCAGCAGCTGCAGGGATTTGAAGTCAGCTTGCCAGGTAGCCTCTAGCATCAGTACATTAATTCTGCAGAACATTGCAATTTCCAACTTTGGACAAAATGAGAAGAGAATCCTTTCTTAATGCCAGCTGTCAGTCTGATTTGTGCAGATGACTAGTCTAGAATGGGTGACACCAATTGTTACAAAGAGACAGAAAGTAGTTCACCAAGCAATTTCTGTTCCAGTTCTCAGCTTTAGCCAAAGGATTGCTTCTTGCTTGTTTACTGGATGCTTGTATACAGCTTTTAGACTTGTCTGCTTCTGTGTTTGTGTTTATAGCCTATATTTTTGGTTATCTTTGATGCTTGACCATTTTCCAATATTTTTAGCTTTATAAGAGAGAGCACCTTTTTTAGTTAATGAAGTGGAAAATTGTAAACTCTAATTTTAGCTGCTGAAGGGACAGCTAGCTCACTCTGGTAGGTAATGTATCCAGACAGAGTGAAAACATTTTTTCTAAGTGTTAATTCTCAGAGTATTCTGGTTCCTTTATAAGCCTTCAGCCCAACTGTCCACCTATTTTGATTCTTTGGCTTATAATTCTGACTTTAAGCTATATACTGTATACACCAGTTATAAAGTGTCATTTTTTGTAAAATTATTTGTTTTTCATGTGAGAGAGGCTTTCTTATTTAAGCTGCTCCATATGATATATGAAGATGCCCAAAAAAGAAAATGAAAACTGGATGAACATGAAGCCAAGTGGAAAGAAAAAGCTGAGGACAAGGAAAGAGAATTGAGGGTCTTTAAGTCATAATGTAATCTCTAAATCATGAGGGAGCAATGAAAAGAAACCAAGTTCTTAACCAGTCATGAAACAGTGAAGTATCCTGAACATGAAATCCTGCAATGAAAGTGACTCATTAAATGCAGGAGCTTCATGCTTTCTTTAAAAACAGCTAATCCTCTGTTTGGCAGACAGGGAGAATAGAGCAGAGAATGTCTTGGACTTGCATTAATCAGAACGGTTTTTTTCTTTATTTCTACTCACAAAAGTGGTCACAGTGCTTTTTAAAAATCTGTTTCTTTTCAGTTAGCAATAGCAAAAAACAATATAATTAAACTTCAGGAAGAAAACCATCAATTAAGGAGTGAAAATACTCTGATTTTAATGAAAACACAGCATCATCTAGAGGTATGTTAGTTTTTTAATACTGTAATATAATGTAGTTATTTTTTGTTCAAATGTCTGTACATCTCAGCTTCAAGTAAGCTTAACTTGTCCAAATCTGGAACAACTTTTATGAGGGAAAGGACTTATTAAATCTGTGGAGCTTTCTAAATGGCATAAGTAAGTTAAAATTCTAGGACACTCAATTGTTTTACAACCATATGCATTCGTAGTGTATTCAAGTGACACCAAAGGAGGACAGCACTGCAGTGCTGATGTTCATTTTGCTGCTTTTACTCAATTCTCATTATCAATCCAATGGCCACAGCGCAGAAACAGCTCTTGGCATGTTTGTCCTGTGCTTGGAGGATGCATTTGTAGGTTTTTCTTCATATTCCCCACAAATGTTAAATTTATGCCATTAAACTGCAGAACCATGATGAGTAAGGACAGAACCTCTGTATCTTTGTAGGCAACTAAAGTGGATGTGGAGGCAGAGCTGCAGACGTACAAGCACTCGAGGCAGGGCTTGGATGAGATGTACACTGAAGCCCGCAGGCAGCTCCGGGAGGAGGCCCAGCTGCGGCAGGTGAGCCTTCCCTGCACCTCTACACAGCACTCCCTGCAGGAATGCTTCTACTTCTTTGGAGTTCAGATGCTTGCACTTCATTTACTTGAGGAGCCTTTTCTCTAACTGCCTGTTGTAGCAGCCCTCTTGTTAAGAGGGTAGAAGTGAGCTGAGAAGGGTCTGGTTTATTCCTCTTATTTATCACAGAAGGAGAAGGATCCTGGTTTATTCCTCTTTACAGCTCAGTCATCCTGACTCCAACCATTCTCTGCCTGCAGCAAGTTCCTGCTGTAGGTTTCCCTTGCAGCCTGTAACTGCTGGTTATTTCCTGCTAAACTCTGACTGCAGGGATTGGCGTGCAAACTCTGACAGCAGGGATTAGTTTGTGCAGCCTCTGACTGCAGGCTTTTTCCCAGCCAGACTGTGACTGCAGGTTCTAGCAACAGGCTAACTGCAGACCCAGACTGACCTCACAGCTGTGATTCTTTCTCTCCAGGATCCTTCTTCTGTTCATGATCCTCCCTGATGATCCCTTCACCAGCTCACCCACTCCCTTTTATCACACTTGTCTTTATTGGATGTAGCTGTGACTCGTCAGGGGCGAGGCTGAATTGGGTAATTAACAGGGGCAAGGTCACCTCTATTCCCTTCTCCTACAACTGCCTATAATAAAAAGGGAATTTTTACAGAGCATCAATATTTCTATAGTAATACTGCTGAAGAACAGTAAAAAACCCCACATTTTTCTTTGATAAATTTTTAGGTAAGCTTTTAGCAATACTGTATACTATCTGTGCTAAATATTTCCTGTGAAAATAAAAATACTTCAGTTCTATTTTTGTAATTAATACTTAGGCAACTCTGTACAAGATCGGCAGGGTAATTTCTTATAATGTGAGTTAACTTCTCCCGAAGTTAAAAAACCCCATTGGTCAGTTAGTATTTGAGTGTAACATTTATGGATAATTTGCAAAGGTAAAGAGGGGCAGGATTTCTGAAGTGGCAAAAGAGGTGGTGCTGCAGCTCTGTTAGAGTTTCAAAACAGAAAAAAACAATTCCATAATTATTTACATCCTTTGTGTTGCATTGTGCTTGTGTTTTGTAGGATATGGAGAATGAGCTGGTGGTTCAAGTTAGCATGAAACATGAGATAGAGCTTGCCATGAAGTTGCTGGAGAAGGATATCCATGAGAAGCAGGACACCCTTATCGGCCTGAGGCAGCAGCTTGATGAAGTTAAAGCAATTAACGTGGAAATGTACCAAAAGCTGCAGGTAAAGGGACAATGCTGTTAAACTGCTGAAAGGATTATAGAGAGAGAAATGCATTCTTTCCATTCTGGTCAGTTGAGTGCTGCTGTTCCCTGAAGTTTCGGTTTCTTTGTGCTTCTTAGGTCAGCTTGACATTTTGGAATATTACCTATGCAATCATGGTTTCATACAAAGAAGTTCTTAAGGCAGTCATTTACTGGGTTTAGGGAAGAAAAGAGCATGAGGGTAAGATCATGCCCTAATAATATCCTGTGTGAAATAGAGAGAGTAATAGTGTACTGTACCAAGGACATTTTTTTGGCCTGTGTTGTATTAGAAAAACAGAGGAATGTAGGCACATAGTGAGGAGTTGAAGAAAAGCCCTGACCTTCTCAAGTAGGGAAAGGAAGACAAGAATATGTTAAATGGAAAAAGCTAATTACAGTTTTGGGTTTATTTTTAAATCTGTTAACAAATTAAGAAAATCTCTTAACAATGAAATGCCTTTTTTTGGAAGAATATGGATCTCAGGGACTCAAATGCAGTTAACAAATGACCAAATATCAGTGTATTATTTATGCAAAACATGAATTTGGTTTAGGGAATAAATTATGAAAACCAGCACAAGAAACCAGTCAAATCAGTGGCAGAATGAGGGGAAAAAAATTAGGATGCTCCAGAGAAATAATTGAAGTGATGGACAAAGGATTCTACTTTCCCATCTGCAAATGTGAGGAAACTGGACCAGAGGATGGGAAATATAGAGGTGGAGAGAAAGATAATGAGAGAGAGCATTCTCCAGTGCTAAGATCTGGGGGGGTTGGTTTGTAGGAGAACCTTGGTGATTTTTCTGGACTAAGCTCTTTGCTCTTCACTGCTAAGGTTCTAATGGACTACTCATTCAGTGAATTTAAGTTAACTTCTAAAGTGATTAATTAAGGAAGGAAATCAAAGGGGAACATTTATACCTATTAAATATTAAATAGCATCTACACTTACAAAGTATAAAACTACAGATTTTCTAGGCATAAGATTTTACATACTGTCCTCAAGAGTTTTTAGAAGGCAATCCTTAAAGAGAATCAAAACTTGAAGGCATTTTTACCATTTGCCCCTTTAGACACTGAAGAAAAAGCCCCTACAAGGTAATGGTGCAATGATACCAATTTCAGTCTGAACCTCTTTTGTGACACAGGTTTCTGAAGATGCTATGAAAGAAAAGAATGAAATAATTAGTCGATTAGAGGATAAGACCAATCAAATTAATGCAACTATGAAACAACTAGAACAAAGGTACAGCCCCATCTTTGTTTTTCTTCATTCACATCTCCACCCCCTTACACCTTACTGCATCCCTACAGTTGCCATTGAAATGTAATTTTCAACTACAACATTTAAACCAAACCTTCCTGAAATTTCTAATTAGTGCTTTGCTGTTGGACTGGGTTTTTTTTCTGTTTGACAAACACACTCACTTTAAATACAAACTTAATCTTTCAGTTTTCTTCCTCTACCATCTTTCTTCTGGTCGTAGGTTTTTATGCTGATATCAAAAGTTGTTCTTTCAGTTGTTGCAAAATTCTGATTCCTTATTGCCTATTTTTTTCCCCCACCTGAATGAAATGCAATAGAAACTGAAGCATTAATATGGCTTATACTTAAGCATATGCTTAATATAAATATTAATGCCTTCAAGGATCACTGTTGTTTGCTGAAGCTGTTATAATTGTTGTCCATTGCTTTGGAAGTGGCATTATTTCAATGACTTTAAGAGTTTTCACGCTGAAAGGTTGAAAAGTGAAAGACTAAAATCGCAGAATATAAATTTACATTATAGTTAGACTGCATGTACTATGTAATATTAAGATGTGATTCACATGTTTTAATTTAGTGCAACCTTATATGCAACATTGATCTTTCTAATTGTAAAATCTAACATATCCATAAGCCCTGTCATGTTGGTGTTTGACATGTCTTTTTTTTCATTTAAATCTGATTATGAAAAACATGCTTATGTATTAAAAAAATTAGTGACATGAATATTCTTTTATTGACATCCTTTTTTCCTCTTTTTTCTTTTTCTTTTTATCCTTTTATCCCAATTTTTGTTTTTACTGTTTTGCTGCCTTCATCTGTCTTTGATTTTTGTCCACTCCATTCATGAAGTGACAAAGATCTGTTAACTCAAACTAGGACTATTGCAATGTCATTCGTCAAATGTGCCAGCAATGAGGCTCAGCACCAGTACAAACTTGTCAAGGATATATCATTCTGAAAGCTCCTCCAGATCTCTTGTGTTGAAATAATTGCTGATAAAATAGGACTTCAGAATTTTCCAATTAAAACTTGAAAGTGGTATTAGAAATCCTGCACTGTAACTGATCGTAGCTGGGTTCTGTTTTGGTTTCTGAAAGAACATCATCTCCGATCTCACTTTACCCCCTCCTAAAAAAAGAAACAGAAAAAAATAGTAAATTACTGCACTATTATTAAGCAAATGTAAGCTAGTTTTCTAATGCTATTGAATCACTTCTTTGTCAAATCTTATTTTAAGAGGTTAGATATCTTTACTTTGACTGTACATTTTTATGACACTTGTTTCTAATTAGCGATTTTCCGGTTCTTTGGTACTGAGAGATTTAAAAAGTAGCCTTTCTGGCTAATACTTCCCTTCTCCCTGCTTATTCCTTTCACTTTTAGGCTGTGTTTATCCCCAAAGCACGCTCTCTGTTGGGTTTTGTGGTTGTAACTAGCACTGTTTTCTTGGGGAGTTGGAGGGAGGGAGCTGAGCTCTCAGAAGGATGGATGTAAGAGAGGAGGGTGGTGTCACCATCCGTGTTCTGTGTGTGCAGTGAAGGAATGACAGCCCTTGGATCCAACAGCACAGCTCCACCTCCCTGATGTCATGGTGGGTAAAACACTCCCATGGAGTGAAAATGTGTTCAGAGCCTGATTCGTGAGGGGCTTCAGCAGATCCTGGAGCTGGGGCTCCTGCCTAGTGCAGCTGCCCTGGGAGGTGGAGCAGGGAGCAGGATTTACAATTAGGGCCCAGATCCTGAACCTGCCTAACCCGTTTGTCAGCTGAGGATCTTGCCTGGCTGTGTCTGCACTGAGAGCAGCACCTGTGTGGGTGTTGTACCCAAACCCTTCTCCCTCCCACAGCCATCATTAGGCAGCCTTTACAGCTCCTGTTTCTGCTGGGAGCTGCTGCTTGCCTGCACTGCAGAAAGAAGAGTTTGGGCTGCTGCATGCCCTTAATACACTCCCTGATGTTTGCTCTGAAGTTTGTAGTGGAAGTTGAGTGGGAAAATGATCTTAAAGTTTGGCAGCAGCAGGACATGTGTTTGAAAAAGTGGGGACAGGGTGCAATAATAAAGAAAGTGTTTCTACTGCATGGTTATGCACTAGCTTATTCCTTGGTTTGGAGGCAGAAAGAACCTTTAACATGAGCTGGTTACTGAAAAATAAAAATAAATATCTTTCATCTTCAAAGAAAAGCCAAGCCAGAAAAAGATAGAACAACATCAGGACCATGGCAGAAATGGGTGTCTTATCCACCTCACAGTCATCTATGCAAACAAATATCTGCTCCAGTATCATCTGAATGCCAAATCCAGCTGCAAACTGCAGCCAGCTCAGCATCTGCCTGAATTTCAGCAGTGCAGCCAGCCCTGGTGCTGGGCTGGGGATGATGCTGCAGCTTTTGGGTAGCAAGTCCCCTTTCTGCCTTGCTTGTGGAAACAACTCTGCAGTTGATTTTGTGATGTAGGGAAGGGTTTAATGTGCTTTTGGTGTTGGTGCCTTGTGTAGCTTCAGTCAGCTTCTGCACAGGGGAGAGACCTGCTTTTTCCCGATATTCTCCTTCCCATGGCCTGGCCCTCTGTGCACTACCATTGCAAATGTGACTGGGATAGCTGAGTGAGATAGTGCACCCTTGATAAGGCAGTTTAATTCCAGCCTTGTTCACTTGTTTACCAGCAGCTTTTGGAAACTCCCTCTGGTGCAACTTCAGCAGCAGAAGCACGGATGCAGACACATTGCTGACACATCTTCTTTTTAGCTGACTCTGGGAGTGGGGAGTTGCCCTGTGTTCAGTGAGCTGCTGGGCAGTGAGAAATCAGCCATCTCACTGATTCCTCCCACCACTTACCTGAGAGGCCCGTGAGACACTGTTTCATCAGGTGGGGCCATTCACTGGGATTTTACAAGCTCTTGTGTTCTCCAGACAGGTGTAGCCATGATATAGCACAAGCCCCCTTTTAGTACATTTACTTTTGTCACAATACATCCACCAGAGAGGAGCCACAGTGAACTAATGCATTCCAGAGGGAGTGTCAGCTGAACAAACTTGGAATTCAGAAAGAAAAGATTAAATCAAATAACAATCCCTCATTTCTTGATTAATCATTTTGATTTTTGTATAGTATGGAGCTATTTTAACCAGTGTAAGATTGCATTATTTTTAATACAGACTATTTAAATTAATTCTGATGTAGTTGAGGTAGTTCTGTAAATGTAGTGGAACCTGTCAGGGTGTATTTTGTTGTATTAGGCTAGTCAAGTTTTTTGCTGTCTGATTGCAGTGCTCTGTATGCAACCTTCTGCCTCAATTGTTTTGAGCTGCTTTTGCACAACACATGCTCTGCCCTGTCTTAATGGGTGATTAGTGCAAGCCAAGTACTTTTACAGAATTTACTTGGGGGTAAAAAAAGCTTCACAAATAACACATGAACATATGCTAAAGGAAAAAGAAAAGCATCAAGTTAAATGCTTGGATTCTAAAATATGTATCATGCTTTGGCACCTGTTATTCATGAGCATAAAATAAAGCAATGATTACTTACAGTGATTGCTCTCTTACTGTATGCAAATCCCGGAGCTAAGTTCTCTAGGCATTGTATGGATTTCTCGTTTGAGTTTGTGAGTTTCCCCCAAACTTTGTTTTTATTTAGAAATGTTTCTATTTCCCCATTTTTCTTTTATTTGTCTTCTTCACCCTCTACACCCTAGTTCTAGCTTCAGTTTTACCCAAAGTTGATTTGAATTACACCAGATTGCAGCAAGCAGAGAAGGCTCAAATGGATGCTGAGGCTGAGGATGAGAAACTTAAACAGGAATATGTGAATAAATCTGAAAGCCTGCAGAATGAATTCTCCCAGAAGGAGAAACAGCTGTGAGTATTTCTTTGCTGTTTGCAAAAATGCATGGCAGAAAACATTCTACATTGCACTATGTCCTCTGTCTTAATACAGGCTACTTGTTGTTAAATGGTTTTGAAGAGAATGTAAATATTAAAGATCTTCGTGTCAGGTACTGGCAAGGCAGAAGAAAATATGTCATTCCAAGAAAGCCAAGCTGGCTTTGGGTGCCTCTAAAATGACATGCAGCTTGAAAGGAAGGGGAAAACCAGCATTATTTCTTGGCTGAAAGTGCCAGCTTAATTCAGGAGGAAATTATCCTAAGTGGGGGAAAATACATAGTGGAGTAGTGAGTGGTAAAACACACTTTTAACAAAGCCCACAAGTATGGAGTAGTGTAGACTTAAACAGAAATGGCACAACAATAGTTTGATTGATCCAGCTTAAGGATGAGGTAGAAGTGGTTTAACTACCACTGCACAGGAAATAAAAAGTGAAAAACCAGAGGAGTCATAAAAGTTAAAAGCTAATGTAAAAGCCAACCCTCTAGTCTTTCTCCTGTTACATCCTTCAGTACTAATTTAAATCAGTATCTAATGTTAGAAGCTCCCTGTAAGGACAGGTGTTTTCCTTCTTTGGGAAGATAAAACATCAGTTTTTTAATTAAATCTTTGGCACAAAGATTGGGGGCTTAAAAATTAGTGATTTCCAGTCCAGTTATTAGCCCTCCCTTGCTTCTCTCAAAACTCTGAATGTCAATCCATTTGTTCAACTGTCGTGACAAATGTTCACTTTACTACCACAGTCACCTCTGCAGATTTGGGCAAAAGAACAGTTCAGACCCCAGCCTTAGAATTCTGCAAATCTGAAACCTCCAGGTCATGTTCACTTCTTTTCCAGCCAGATGCTGAGGTAGTGTCCCAAAATGTAAGTCTTTCCTTTAAAAGTGGGTTTGGTTTGAAAACAGGAAAATTAGCATGGATGTAGGATTCCCATCAAAAGACCTTGCATGAATACTCTCAGATTTTTTTTCCCCTTTTCCTGTGTTAGCACAGTTTAGATATAGAAGATTGAACAGTGTTCTTCCACCCTTTGGTTTCTCCCTAATATTCTAGACACCAGCTCTTCCATGAAACCAAGAGTAAAATTCCAGCTAGAATGGGGTCTTCTATCAGAGTAGCCTTAATTCCTTTCAGTGAAGTTCAGATCAACCAATAGAATCTGTATCCCTCTTTATGCTGAACCTCAGCTGTGTAGAAAGCTCAATAAAAATAGTAATTTAAAGTCCTTCCTCCTTTATCTTCAGTTCTGTTCAAAATGCCATAAACCTTAGTCTAAAATAGAAGATTCACACCTAAGGATGTAAAATTAAATAACTTTTATGGTATCAGAGATACCTGCAATGGTTGTCTGCATCACCAATGACACTGTGGCTGCCTGGTTTGGTTTATTTTAGAAACAAGCTGTATAAAGTTAAGGGGCTTTGCCTTATGCATGTTTTAAAAATACTACAGAGTTTTGTGATTAGTCTTCTCTTACTCTTTTATTTCAAAGGTCAGCTCTTCAAAGTTATGTCATGTTCCCAGTCCTTTCAATAAACTTACTTTAAAAAGCATTTTCTAAGCGACAGTACTTTTTTTTATTACACTGATACCTAAAATATCATTATATTGACACATTAGTTCTGTTTTAGAAAACATGTAAGTTAATAGTTTATTATGATAATAGTCTATTGCACCCAGAAATAAACTCAGCTTTGTTTTTAAAAGTGATACTGTTGTGCACAGTGATTTTTGTTCTGTTTTCCCTGTTCTAGGCTTCAGCTGGAAACAGATTTGAAGATAGAAAAAGAGTGGCGGCAAACCCTAGAGGATGATCTTCAAAAGGAAAAGGAAACTGTATCTCACCTGAAAACAGAGACCCAAGAAATAGTTAACCTTAAGAAAGTAAATTCTGCAGCAAATTTTGACTAGTAATTTAAAAACCGACTGCAAAGTTAGCTATGGACTTAGACATGGTATTTCAGAGAGTTTCTGCAAATAGATAAGAAAGATTACATTCATGTATTCTCACAAATAGAATGAGGGAAAAAATGGACTTTTTACTGCTGCCCCTTTAGTCCTCAGATCAGAACTCAGTCCTTTGGATGAAGAAACATGAAATCCTTGTTTTCCCTTCTCAGCTGTGTTGAAGGCTCTGTCTCCTCACTGTGGGCTGGGCCCATGGCTCCCCAGTGCTCCTGGGCTCTCCAGTCAATCAGATTTATTTTCTCCCTGGAGAGGGCTACAGAAGCAAAAATGTTTCTTTATCTCTTGGGATCTAGGAGAGTTTAATCTTGAGTTTAATTTTTAATCTTGTTGCTGTTCAGGTTGTGTTTGGAACCTTACCAGTGTGAGGGATCACGGCTTCACTTGGCTTTCTCAGCAAGATCAGCTTCAGTAGAAGCAGCTTTCTAGGCAGTAGACAAAACACAGTCTGGGAATCATCTGATTTCATTTTATTTTGTTTGTTTTGTCTCAAGGAGTTCCTTAAACTCCAGGAGAAGAACAAGCAACTGAAAAGCATATGTGAGGACCAAGAAGCTGCTCTCCAAGAACTGGCATCCAAGCTGAGCGAGTAATTTCATTATTCATGATGACTTATACAGATATTTTTGTCATATACATCTGAATTAAAAAAATAGTGGGACAGTGGTAATGAATATTAGACAGTATATGTCAATATTATTGGTATTGTGATAACTAACCAGTTTTCAGAAGTCAATGTATCTAGTTAGGTCAGGCCTGGTAATTATTTCTGGCTGGTGTGCTGGCTCTGATTTCCTGGGTAATGGCAGTGCTGTGAACAGCCAATCCTTGTTTGAAGGGCCTTAGGCTCTGTTCTGCAGTGGGAGCAGTTGCCTGGTTGGGCAGTTGTGGCATTCCCAGGGGAGCCTCGCGGAGAAGGTAACAGCCCTGGCTGCTGCAGGGCAGTGCTGCTCTTCCTGAGCCCCACACAGCTGCTCACTGACTGCCCCACCACTGGCATCAGGGAGAGAACTGGAGAGGTGAAAGCTGGAAAACTCATTAAGGCTTGAGATAAAGACAGATTAAGAGGGAAAAGAAAAGCCACAGATGCGAGCAAAGCAAAAGAAGGAATTAATTCACAACTTCCCATGGCTGGGCAGGTATTCAACCACCCCCAGGAGAGCAGGGCCCCATCCCATGGAATGGTGCCTTGGAAAGGCAAAACTCCATCACTCCAAATGTGCCCCTGCCCTTTTTCCCCACTTCCTGTACTGAGCATGAAGCCATTTGTCTGGAATATCCCCTGCTCTGTCCTGGCTGTGTCCCCTCAGTTCCCATCACCCCCAGTGGGGAGCAGGAAAGGCCTTGGCTCTGTGCGAGCTGCTCAGCAATAACAGCAACATCTCTGTGTTATCAGCCTGTGTTCAGCACAAACCCAAAACACAGCCCCAGGGAAGGAGAGGAGCTCCAGCCCAGGCAGAAGCAGCAGAGCTGCCCAGTCTGCAGAGGATGGAAGGGATCACCTGGCCAGCAGCACCCTCCTTATTGTCATGTGCTGTTGGAGCTTCATTTAATGACCTTTCTCTTCCCAGCAGTTCTGCTGTGATTTATGTGGCCTTTGATGCCCTGTAACAGAACTCTGTGTGTGTCTCCTGGGACTCAGTTCTCAGTGGGTTGGCACTGGATGGCTGTGGGGAGGCTGCTTTCTCCAAAATGACTTTTGTTCAGAGGACTTGGCTTAAAATTTTTTAAGTACCTAAACCAGAGTTTTAAGTTGTTAGAACATAACTGACCATGTAGAAGTTTGAAATGGCATTTTCTTATTCTTTAGATCAAAGCTGAAAATAGAAGATATAAAAGAAGCGAACAAGGCATTGCAGGTCAGTAGCATTTTGAGAAAGGAAACTTTTTTTTAAAACTGTTCTTTTTGAAATCTTTCATAAGCATGAGAAGACTTCACTCTAACAGGAACTACTCCAGAGAGACTCGTTGTATGATCTCCTCCAGTGGGAGAGGACCTGTAACCCCCTGGAAAAAATCTCTTTGCTTTTGAATTTCCTTGTTTAATGCACAGCTCTGCATTTTGGCCCTTTTCTTGCATTTCTGGCCCTTCTGTAATTTACAGAGTGTATCTGGGACAGAATGTGTAGCCAACTGAGCTTAAACTACAGAGTACTTCTCAGTGATCAATAAATATTTGATCATCCAAGGATATAAGTAAACTTGTATCACCACAGCTGATAAAATATGATGTGTAATGTCAGCAGGTTTGGGAGCACTTGAGAGCAGAGATTTTGTCTGCACATGTTTGATCATCTGGTGTGTCACCTGGCACATTGCTGCAGTCCAGGTAAAAGTGTCTGAAATGGCTGAGCAGACTTCTGGGTTTATTAAGTGGTTTCAACAGAAGGAATTAACAATTCTTGACACTGCCCTTTTGTGGTTTTTTGGTTTTTTTGTTTTTTTTTTTTTTTTTTTTTTTTTTCCCTGTATCTTGAGGACTGTTCCCATGTGATGAGCAGGGACATTGGCTTTTCTCTGAGGTTTGGTACCTTTCTGCCCTTCCATTGCCCAGCTTCACCACCTGGAGCCTGTTCTCTCTGCACCTATGCTCTCTCTTGTCCCCTAAGGTTGTGCAGTGTTCTGAAGCAGTCCTGTGCTGCTTCAGAGTGTCTGTGTGGCATTATCCTGCTCCCAGGGCACTGAGCATTCAGGCAGTGAAATGTTCTGCTCTTGATTTTTCTTGTCCCCTAGAGCCCAAAGTTTAACTTCATCAGATATATAAAATTATGATCATTTTTTCTCCAGGGCCAGGTTTGGTTGAAGGACAAAGAGGCCACTCATTGCAAGCTGTGTGAAAAGGAATTTTCGCTTTCCAAAAGGAAGGTAAATCTTTAACAAAATGTCTCCCAACTTGTTTGCAAGTATTATGTAATTATTATTACAAGTATGATGTAATTAGTAATTATCTTTGAGGTGTGGCATCAAATGTCAATGGTTAGGTGAATGCAGAGTTATTTTTGAGGTATTTTTTTAGTTCTTTCATACATAAAATGCAGCTGGGCCCTAATTTCAAAAGAAACAGTGTCATGGTGAAGTTCCACGAAGCAACTTAGTTAAAAATTACTTAACTACTTTGTGGAATTATCTCAAACTCTTATCAGCTCTGGTGCTGCGAGAATTTGACGCATGTGGAATTATTTTTATGGCATTTTTTATATACTAGAGAAAGAAAATACGAGTTTATTGTAATTTTAAAATAAACCGTGACATTAATTCCATGCTTTATTAATGTGTGCAGGAAGCTTTCTTTATCTTTTTATGTTCAGTCTCAATTAGCAACCTGACAGAAGCATCCACTGTTTCAGATATCTATCATTGCTCATGCTGTATTTTTCTATAGCAGAATACATTCTTAATCCAGGGTTTGAATGAAATCTTCAAAGCACATATATATATATATTTAAATGTCTAGAAAGACCATGTATCTGTCTGTGGTGCAATCCTAGACAGACATCATTTGTGTAGGATTGCATCACTGTTTGGGATAGAGATGAATTATCTTTTGCAAACTCACTCCTGACTCCAGGAAATGAAAGGAATTACGTTTTGGACTGCTCTGTGTGTATTGTTTGTTGGTATCCAAGGACCAAGTACATTTCCATTGTAAATTTAAATTTTTCGTCTTCTGCCCATGGTTTAGCATCACTGTAGGAACTGTGGGGAGATCTTCTGCAATGCCTGTTCTGACAATGAGCTGCCTCTGCCCTCTTCCCCAAAGCCTGTCCGGGTCTGTGATTCCTGCCATGCAATACTTATACAGAGGTGCTCTTCCACCGTGCCGTAAGATACTTATTAGTTCTGGTGTTTATCTCATCCTGTAAAAACCACAGCACCAACTAAAGAATGTACAGCATAATTTCCAGACTTTCAGGTGAGCAGTGTAGAGTTGCAATTCCAAGGTACTGTGGACAAGTTACTTCTCTGCTTCCTGTTTAAACAAATGGAGGCAATGGGACCCAAATGTAGAAAATGCATATCTAAAAAGAAAAAAAAAACCCAGATGGGTGTGTCTACCAAATAGCTCAATAGTTTTTTTGGTAGGAAGCAGGACAGTTTATACAGGAGACCCAGTGTTAATGTGTATTGGATGAGTGCTTTAGTTGTTGAGATGATCTGGAGAAAGGTGATACTCCTACAGGCTGATGTGCCACAAGTCCAACCTAATTCTGCTACAGTGTGCCTCTGACAGGCTGCTGTGAAGCAAAACCCAGCAGTAGCTGGTTTTAAATTGTACTGGAAAAAAGTATGGCAGTTAATACAGTGGTGTGAGAAGTTATTGCCAAATCCTGTGTATTTGTTTACTTGCTCTTCATTAGCAGCATTTGATACATCCAAGAATTTTGCACTGGCAGCTGTTCTGAGCAGTCCCAGGTGTAAGGGGAGCTTTGGTCAGCCAGGGAACAAACAGTGCCTCAGGGCACCTGCTGAAGGAAGGTGTGTTTTACTGAATGATTTTTTTCACATGAACTATTAATTTGATATATCTGTGTTTCCATTGAAAGAGAGCTGTTCACCGCAGAGCTCTTGTCTGACATTGTAGCCTTGAACAAGGCTCTGCATTGTTTTCATGCAAGTCATGCTCTCAGACTTGTACATGTAATCACTGCATAGCTCTAGAAACCACCTAGAAAGACTGGGATTAAATCATAGGAATCACATCCCTTCTGTGTTGGACAGGGAGGTTCTTCCTTATTTTGTCACCATCTTTCTGAAACTTTCAGAGTTGGTTCCTAAACTTCATTTTTTCCCAGAGCACTTTTGAGCCCTTCTGAGTCCAACCAGTCTTGTCACTGATGGTAACTTTTACTGGAAGGTAAAATCCTTGTTCTTTCTGTAGGCAAATAGAAATAATATCCTTTGATGAATTGCTCTCACTGCACTGCACCCTCCTCTCTTTAGCCACTCCTGGCATGGGTTCCAGCCCTGCAGCCTCCACGCTCCAGAATTCCCATAGTTCCTTCAGCCATGGGCTTGGAGGAGCATTGCTGACAGCAAAAGGGAGGCTGCAAACAGGTCTTCAGTTGTCCTTGCACTTTGTTTAGCTTGGCTTTGTCTCTGAGGATAGGGATTTAGTGAATATCCTAAAAGCTAACATAGCTATTCTTTTTAACACCTCAATGTAGTTGCTTATGTAGCTTTTGTAAAGCAAAATGTTTTTAAAATGACATGATGTAACTTTTTGTAAAATACCACACAAATACTTGTAAATCTGTAAATAACTTTTGGAAAAAAATAAATTTAAGTTATCTGCAACTTAACTAAGATAATAACGTCACTTCATTTAAATTTGTAATTCAGAGTATTTTGTTTTATTATGACTTGTTCAAGTTGCTTAGAAAGCTTTTGCCTGTGCTGGGGAGTGGGGTACCCTGCTACAGGCACAGTCAGGTGCTGCTCAGGTGCTTCCTGAGAGTGTTTCCAGCTGGGTTTTACGTGGGGCAGGCATGGAGGCAAGTAGGGTTTGAGGCAGGATAGCAGTGGTAGGATAAAGCTAATCTGTACTGCCTTATTAAGTAACTTGTCAAAAGGGATGCAACTAAACAGAAATAATTTTAAATAGGCAATCTTTTAAAGTAAGAATATAGTGCATTTCCATAATGTGCAATAAATTGTTGCTCAACTGCCATCTTTTCCTCCCCTCTGTGCTGTCCTATTTGCACAGAAAAAGTGTATAATTATTCAGATTGCCATTACTGACTGCAGGTTAAGACTTCCGCCTTGAACAAAGTGAATGCTGGATGTTCTGTATGGTTTCATTCCCTCGGCATCAAACTACATACCTGGCCTGCTTTTAAGGTTTTTGGACACCACTGTGACTAATGCTGTGTCTGCCTTTCTGTAAAACCCTGCTCTCGAGTCTAAATCCTTCTCACTGAGCATAGGAAGAGCCATGGGGTGCCCACAAGAACCTGGAACTGTTCTGACAGGATCAGAGCAGCATTTTATTCCTCTTGGGAAACGAGGCGCCTTCTGGCAGCCTGCCCTGGGGCGGTAGTGAAGTCCCTCGAGGTAATGCGCTGTTCCTCCTGCTCCCACCCCGCCCCAACAGGGGCTCCGTGCCCCTTTGCTCCGCCAGCCCGGAGCGAAGGGAACGCTCGGCCCTTCCTGGCAGCCAGCAGGAGCCGGGACTGTAGCTCCCAGGGCTCGCCGGAGCCCAGGCTGCGGTACCCGGCTGTGAAACTGCAGCGGCCGCACGGAGCGGGCAGAGCTCTGCTCACGGCTCACAGGAACGAGTCCTCTGCCGTGTCAGTGCTGCTTCAGCGAGCGAAGGCCCCAGGCTGAACTCTGCTCTGGGTGCAGGTGCAGGGACGGGACGGGCAGCAGGGACTCAGTCCTGCACAGTGCAATTGCTGCTCAAGTGCGGTGGGCTCTGCAGAGCACCTGGCTGTGCGCAGGAGCTCCAAGCACAAGTCCAGCCCGCTATCCAGAGGTGAGGCCCAGGCAGGGGTCAGGGCTTCTTCTCCCAGGATGTTCCCAGGTGAGGAAGCGCTGCAGGGCTGCAGGATTTAACTCTGCTGTGCCCACGGTTTAATTGGCTTCCTGCAAGTGCACCTTTCCTCCACCTCACTTTAAGGTATTTTTCCTGCAATTGAATTTACTCTGGTGCTACCAGTGCCACTTGGGAAACACTGCAGTTCTGGCAACTGACCCAGACCCCCTATTTCTGCAGAGCAACAATGCTTCGAATGGTTAAGAACTCATTTCCCTCCCACTCCTAGCCAGCACTGCTCCTGTGCTGGGAAAGCTTCCTGTGCCCAGTTACCCTTCCAGCTCTTCCAGTCCCTTGGACACCCAAACACATTCTCTAGTGAAATAAACTCCATTCTCCTCTCTCCCACAAGAAGACATTTATTACAGATATAACACAGTACTAGCAAAACAGGTGACAGACTTGCAATACCCAAGATCACATTTGACATTTTAAGGGAGGCATTGAGAACAAAGCAGTTAATTTGGGAGATCACACTGGCTCAGAAGAATAAATACCTTTTTCCATTACACATCAGGTATGTTAAGTGTCTTCAAACAATAAGTTTCTTACATATCTTACATGTCACAAACGCACAAAAGGTTTTATCAACGTGTTTGGGTTGTGTGTTACTGAAAAAATATTGGGCCTATAGGTGTTTTAGAGATCTTGGCTTCTAATGAGCTCCTATGTAGAATGGCTTGGCAAACTTTGAATGCAGACAAATCAGTTCTGTGCAGTGAAAAAAAATGCCAAACCATGTTTAAACACAATAAATTCAAGAAAGAAAAGAAGTAACTCGCTTCCAAATCCCCCACTCTTCCTAAGAGCATGTTTGTGAAAAAAATACTAAGTAAAAAGCAACAAATGAACTAGTGTTTGACCTATGCTGCACTAGCTAAAAGCTGTGCTAGTATTTGTTAGATTTGCAGGTTACATGTGTGAAATGCAGGCTCCAGGACACTACCAAAGCGTGGAAATGACCGTGGCTGTGTTGTGGAGGCAGAAATGGGGGTGCAGCTCCCTGACAAAGGTGTGCATTTGCTGGGGGGTGCTGGCAGCAGGAGGAAGAAGCCAGAACAATGACTGAGCCTCCACAGCTTGATGCTGTGGTGCAATTATCACATACAACCTATCAAAAGGGTTTAGGGAAGTCATTACCAAATAAACTAACCTATTCTACCCTTCTCCCCTTAAACAAGTGAATGTTTAGATTTGTTCACTAGACCAAGATTACATAGAACTGAATCAGTGTTCATAGGAGTTACAGTACAACCACCTTTATGGAACCATAGTACAACATTTTAAACCGACTGTAGTCTCGAATATGTAATACATCCTTAGGAGTAACTAGTATAAAAAGTATCAACATCAGTGGTTTGAATATAAAAATTTATTTAAAGTCAGAGTATGCAACAAATAAAACCTACAGAAAACAGATTTTCCCATCACAATCTGTTGCTTACCAAATAATATTGTGAAAACACATTCCTTCAGTCATTATAAAGTTCTTAAAATACAAAAGAAATTAAATTTTGTAAGAAAGTCTAGTAGACCAGAGACTGTTTCTTCCAAGGTGTTTTGCAGAAGCAAGGCTATCCTTCAATACATCCCACGCCATCCTCCTCCACCCATACTGCCTTGCCCATAGTATCCTCCACTATTTCCACTGCCACGACCTGCAAACAATTGACACAAGGTCATGCATACATACCTTAAAAAAAGAAAAAATGGGACGGGTAATACAGAACAGCTGGTTGAAGATGGCAACTTACATTAATATATTCCAGCACTACTGCTCTTAACCAGCATTTGCTGCAGTAGCACAATGTGTAAAGCCCCCAGATATTTAGTTTCAAAAAACTACTGCCCCTTTCCCTTTGGCCAGCCCAAAGCCCACCACCCTTGCCCCCTGTCAGAAGACAAGACACTCACACCTTCCCCCCAAACGTTTCTAAGAGAACTTGTACTTACTGTAGCCGCCCAAGCCATCAGGAGTTCCGTATCCGCCGCTGTAATTGCTACCCATTCCCATTCTACCAACAGAGCCATAACCTTGATCTGCAAAGCCCAAAGTCCAACATTACAAGCTTGGAACACATTAGACCTGGCAAAGCATCAGCTAAATGTGCAATTGATGCATACCCATTCCATCTCTGCCATAGCCTCCCATTCCAGAGCCACCTCCAGCAGTGGAATTCAGGAACAGTTCAATATATCGATGTTCTGTAAGAAGCAAAAAAAGCCTCAGTTTGTATTTAGTTTCCCAGACCAGCAGACAGAAGGCCACAGACAAGCCAGTCTGCACTGTGGTGAATTGGGAAAAGCTTAGGATGGATCTGCTGCTCACAGCCCTGCTCCAGCCTGGCCAAGCAGCAGCATCAGGGAACACGACACTCACGCATGTGATTCTTATCCTTGGACATAGCAGCTACTGCGTCCTCGTGTGTTACAAATTCCACATCTGCCTCTCCTGTAGCTCTTCCATCTGCTCCAATATCAATGTGAACTCTTATAGGGTTCAATGGTGAGAAAAACTAGGGAAAAAACAAAGACCAGATCACGTTAATGCAGAATTCAAGCCAGGTACTTTTTTTCCATTCCCATGGTTAGCGGTACACTGCTTTAATTCAATGTCATCCAACCACAGAAATTTAGCTACTCATTTCTCAAGTAGTACTTGGTGGTTGTGGGACATTCAACATCAGGTCAACCCATGTTTACAACTCATTGTTACTACACAGCTCGGAGAACTGTAGCTACTGAGGGAGCCTGAGGAGCCTTCTTTGAAAGAAAAGATACGAACAACTCCTGCCCACACACACCCTGCTTTGAGCAACACAGTCAACTGTGATGGCATCCTGGACAAGAAAATCATCAGTTGGTTTTCATTTGGCTCTGCCTCTTCAGATTTCTCAAAGCAAGGACACATTCAGGGAATTCAAGAAAAGCTGCCTGTCAATCACACTGCTCTTCCTCACTGCTCCAGATCAAAGCCTGACTTTAGGCCCTTGTTGTCACAGTCTTTACCCTAAATGAAACCATCAAACTGGCACAAGAAAATACACCTCCATTTAAGTACACCAACCCAGCCACAAAAGAAAACAAGCATAACCTTAAGAATGGAGCGCTGCATATACAATATATAGATTCAACTGGCCAGAGAGCCTCTCTCCAAGGATGTGCTACGTTGAAACCAGGCCTCATATCCCAAGAAAGCTTCTTCCCCCGACAATACCACATCTGCACTAATACAAGAATGCATTCCTAAAATCCTGTCGATCTGCTTTCATCTGCCATCCTGATCTCTTATGAGAGGGATACAGTCCTCTCCAAGTCAACACAGCTCTCTACAGCCTGCCCACCTTGCCTCTTGCAGTAAGTCTCAGGTCAACAAATAAATACACAAACTAAGCAATTTAAGTTTTGCATCTGTCATTTTCACAAAATCAGAGCAGCTTAAACAAATCCTGAAGGCCTTAAAATGAGGATACTGATTGCAGCAACTGTTGTCTCTGCAATACACCTTTTATGGAAACAAAACAGCAGAGTGTGCAAGGATTACTGTTAAATATAGCTTTGCTGACTTTGCTGGTAATCCCACCTCAGACAGTAGCTTTACAAAAGCTCGTTAACTTTGTGCAGGTGTAGCAGTGACTTGTTTGAGAAGGCTCCCCGAGTTTGGATGGGACAGACAGGGACGTGCACACTGCTGGCATGAGGAAGCCCTTTCCCCGTGGTACTTACGTTAGCAATATCGTTTTCCGTGGCTCGGAAAGGCAGCCCTCTCATGTGAACAAAATGACCGCCACCATGGAACCCCGACCCTGCATCTCCAGCTCCATAGCCATGTCCTCCCATGCCTATTGGAAAACCCAAACCAAAAAAACCCACACACCTCTAAGATCATGAAAAGCCAAAAGTCATCACTACTCTTTTTCTGAGAGCACTAAATTATACCAGTGAATGCATGGTGTTTACCCTTCCCATCTATCAACCCAAACCTTAACCAGAAGCCCTCCTAAGCAATCTATTTACCTTTCCTTATGATTCTGCAATCCCCTCCCCTTTTTAAACAGCCTCCTTTACCAAGTAGCAGAATGAAACTTGTATCTCTGCCTTGGAAATACTGTGTCTTGCAACTCAAATAAAAGGAAAACCTTTTTAGAAAAACTAATAATTTCTTTTACCTCTCCCATCTCTCATTCTGTCGTCATAGCCGTCGTTTCCATAGCCATAATTATTATAGCCACCATAATCATCAAAGCCACCATATCCTGTGCAATGGAGAGAAGGAAAGGAGCCATTACATTCCTGCTCAGAATTCACGGAGCAATGCACACACAACACTCAATTTTGCAGTCTTTGGGCACCCAGCACTTTGCAGACAGCCTCTGCAGACTGTCAAACCTGGATTTCTGAACATGGTGCAAAAGTACATTTCTTTTTATACAACACAGACTGAAACATGCAAATGGAAAGCTCTGATTCGAATGAAAATAGCTCCCTTGTTATCAACGTTCATCTTAAACACTAAGCCACATGTTTCGATACTAGATTTTTTTCAGATAAATACATCCAACCTAATGGGCATTACAGCTACTGCCATTTCTTATTTCTTGACAAGTATGTCAGAAACATGAAACTGCCAAGAGAACCTGTGTTCATTAGATGAACATACCACCGTCATATCCACCACCTCCTCGACGCATTCTGTCATACATACTTCCACGCCCAGCTCCATAATAACCCCCTCTTCCTCCTAATGGTCTATCATATGGTCCAGGTCGCTGTTGTCCCATCATTCTTCTTGGCATGTCAGAGAATCCTCTGATTTCGCTCTTACTACTTTTGAAGATTTCAATGTATCTAATAAAAGAGGATTTTCAAGGTACCAGTAAGAACACAGGCAGAAGCAGTCTGAATTTTACAAAAGGCCATACTAAATTTTCTAGAGCTAAACGTACAAGCCAGTAGCAGTGACTAGAAATGCCATACAACTTAAGTTTCTCCTCAAAACTGTAAGAATCTTAAGTGTATTAAAAACCCCCACTTTACAGTGGCACAAATTACTATGTGAAGATTCTAGCTGTACGAATTAAGCTTAAAACATGTCTTTCCAGTATGAGAAACATACTGTTGAAAAACAGTGTCTGGCTATAGCAGCATTTATCACAAATTACTCAACATGAGCATGATTGAAACAATTTTCTGAGTTTAGCAAACTACCCAGTGCAATACTGTCTCCCCCACCCCCCAAATCTACTGTATTTCCCAAGTTAACTTAGAGGATCAGTTATAAAAATTCTTAAAAACAGCCAATTCCCCAATGGTCCCCAACCCCCCAAAAGCATTACTGACCCACAACCCCCAAAAAAATAAAGATTTAACACCATCCCAAACTCTCCATCCCCACCTGTGCCCTATTCTTTCCTTGTGTTTCCCCAGAGCATTTTCTGCTATCTCCTTTGAAGCAAACTGCACGAAGGCCTCCCCTGTGCTTCTCCCCTGGTAGTCCAGCGTCAATGTTATCCCATTTGGCACGATTTCCAACCCTTTAACCCAAGGACAAATAACCCCGTCAAGGGGAACAGTGTTAAAGGCTGAAACATTCCCATCTGTAGCAAATACTTAAAGCATATCTAAACAACAACAACGAAAAAGAAAACCACCTTGTTTCCCCCATCACCCAACAATACAAGCCCATGATCTTTCATTAAACATTTATGGATTTAGGCGTACTTCTTTTCTCTTTAGACTATACAAAAATGCAACCACCTAAGTTACATGAAGAAAATATAGCTACCAATCAAGCAATTTAACTGATCCAAATGCTAACATTCAGGTTACCCCAATATCCACGGTATGTTTCCCACCTCAACAAAATCAGATACATTTTGTGTTCTACTACATTTGTGGTTATCTGTGCTTCATTTACAGGGCATAAATCTTACTTAAGACAAACTAATTTAAGGCAATCCCTCCCCATCCACCCCATTAACAGCTATTAAACGTGTACAGAACACTGCGTAAAACATACAAAAATCCTCTAAAGAAACCCACTACACTTCGACTATATTGGAAGTACCTTGGAAAAACTGAACAATCTCTTCTTTGCTGCAACCAAATGGCAGGCCTCGGAGTCGTACCACTGTTCCGTCATTGGTTGTATCATTGGGCCCATTGTGTTTTCCACTCCAGTCCATCTTTTATTTAATTTAAATCCTAAAAATACCCAACAAAACAGAAACAAAAAATCCTAAGTTTCCATCCATGCCTAAGTTCCTCCCTTAAAATGAAATCTGTTAAGATTTTATTCAGATAACTATCATGATGGATCGTGAGCTTTATTTCTGTTCCGGATTTGAAACTGCGCATCTAAACCCCCCACCAAGGGGATTTAACCCCCGCCACTGGGGCTGCTGCTGGGGAGCACCGCGTGGACGGCGGGCAGCACGTGGGCAGGCACGGCACATAAAGCTTGGCTTTTACTCGGAGTGCATTTCACACCCGCTCCGTAAAGCTTTGTAGGTTTTTTCTTTCAGTTGTTTTTTTCCTTGAAGCGTGACAGTTGAGGAAGGGGCTGGAAACACAAGGCCTTCCTTTGTCTGCCCTCAGCCGGGGGCGGCGGGCGGGTGTGCGTGTGACGGGGGCGTGTGAAGGGGGGCACCGCCACCGTCCCACAAAGGGAGCCGCCATGACTACCCCGGCAGGCGCGGAGCCATCGCGATCCCGCCTCCCGCCGCCCTCCCGAGACCGCGGCCCTGNCCCGCCGTAGCCTCCCTTCGCCCGCCGACTCCCCCCGGACGGGCCCCGCCGCCGCTCGCCCCCTTCGCTCACCGCGAGCCTCTCGCGCACCCTTGGCCGTGCCCTGGCAGCCGCTCGCTCCGGGCAGGACGCGCTTCCTCGCTCACTACCGGGCCGTCCGGCGGGCCCACTCCTGCGCAGCGCCCACGGGCAGCGGAGCGTCCGGGCCGCGCGACTATCGCGATACCCGCGCCGCGCGCCGCCTCACACCCGCCTGGGCGGCTCCCGCGCACGCGCGACTCACGGGGGGAATGCGGGGGGAATGGTGGAGGGGAGCGACGGCGCATGCGGAGCAGGGGAGGGGGCGTTCCCGCCTGTTCCTTTCGCCGCCTCCTTTGCTGAGGGGCCGTCCTGGCGCGTGCGCGCTCCCCACTCGGTCACGCGGCCGCCGCCGCTCGTTTTGGCGCCAAGCGGGAGCGCGCGCGGCCCGGGGCGTGGGTGCGGTGTGCGCGTGCCCGGGCATGGCCTCAGGCCGCCATCGCCTCAGGCCGTCATGGCCTCAGGCCCGCGTTGGCGGCGGCCTCCCGTCGTACTCTGGAGCTCGTGTCCCGCTCAGCGTGTCCCTCTCCCCGGGGGCAGCTTTGGGAGGGAGTGAGGATGAGGAAGGTTGCCCGGTGTGGGCGCACGCAATGGCTGCCCGCGTCTCCTCAGCAAAGCTGCCGAGCTGGGCAGGATCCCGCCTCCCTCAGTGCCGGGCAGACCGGGCCGGGCGCTGTAGTGAAAGGGCGCGTTGAGGTGTTCAGGGGCTGGTGGCGAGGGAAGCTAAAATGTGTGTTTTAATATAAAAGAAAAAAAATTAAAATCAGTGCGGAGCGCCCGGGGCTTAGGAAGGAGTCTCAATCAGTGTCGGCGCTAGGAAGTGACGGGATGGGGCTGCTGGCTCCGCCTGCCGTCAGCGAAACATTAACTTAGAGTTCTGCTGTCTGGGTAAAACAGGTTAGAGAGTACCCTGCAGAGGACAGGCTGAGGCTAAACAGGTGCACGCGACAATGCAGATCCCAATTTTTACGGTTGATGCATTTACAAACCGGCCATTTTCTGGAAATCCTGCGGCAGTTTGTCTGCTTGAAAATGTAAGTTTAAAAAATCCCCAGCAGTTTTTTGAGGTACTGTAATGACATTTGCCATTCTGTACTTGCCCTGAGAACTCAGTGCTGCATCAGACTTTGCTTTCTTTACTCTAGAGTTCTGTTTTCCAGGATTATTTTCTGTGGCGCCAGAATACAGAGAAATTCGCACAGAGGTGCTTTTTTCCTTTCTTTTTTTTTTTTTTTTAATCGAAACAATGTCATACAAGACAGCCTTTGAATTTTTTGTGGGCTGTTAAAAATACTTTATTAAGGAATAAACTGGATTTATTTTGAGTTTAGTCAAGAAAAATGGCTTAATTTCTTCAAGAATGATTCAGAATAAAGACTCGAGGATTAAGAAGGATTCAGAGTGAAATCTGAAAAGTATTGCTGTAAAACAGAATCAGTACTCAGTAGAAAGATTAAACTGTGGGATTAGGTTTTGGTGTGGGTTTTCTCCCTTTTTTTCTTTAATTTTTCCTCTTTCTCTGGGAAGAAAAAGAGCAGGTATTGACCTGGTTACAAGTCTTTTACCATTAGTGTGTTGGGCTCAGCTTTAGCCAGGTTTAAACAACCAGTTTTTATTGCTTCTTTGTTGCATGGTAGTTTTGGTGCAGATGACAGTGGTTGTCCTTCTCATCAGGGTGTTGTGAACAGTTGGTACTAATTGGTACTGATTTCTAACAAAAATAATTATTAAGATGGATTAGACATTTACAGGCCTTGATTGTTTGTATAGTAACTCCTGATAAAAATTGTAAATATGAAAATACATGTAGAGTAGCCAATGGCAAGAGCTTGTAATGACAATATGAATCCTTTCTAGATGTTCCTAAATCTGTCTAAATCTCATATAACATTGCCTATTTACCAGGTCAGCTAAAGGTATGACTGGAAATATCTCTCTTCAGAGATATTTTTGGCCCTGTAAAATCTAAATACTCTCAAAATGATCTCTGCTTTAAAATCATGAGCTTCTAATTGCATTTTTAAATGTTAATTTTACTTTATTACATTAAGATATCATGAGGCCACCTTACTTGCATGATGATTTTGGAATGCAGGCATTTAAAAAGTTTTTTCTGCAGTTCCTGTAAGTAAAGGCTTTAGTATGATAGCTAAAGCTGAGATCCTAATTCAGCATTTTATTCTAAGATTGAAGAAAGTGTGATGAATCCATGCAAAACAACTGTTCTCTACTCCCTTCAGAGTCTCAGCAGATGCTTTACAGAAAAAATCAGGAGAAATGCAAGAATGGCAAAACCTGTGTTTCAGAGGTGCCACAGGATGGCAGTATTTCAATAAAGTTCCATAGTACTTAAAAAAAAAAGGGTTTTTTTAGTAACATTTTTACTGGTCCTTGTTCTGGTCTAGGACCTTTACAGTAACTGACAGAACTCTTCCTGGGATAAAGGGAATGTAGCTGTGCAGTAAAATGTTAGAATGTTGTTTAACTGTACAGAATTCAGTCTGCAAGTACAGATCTAGTGTACTGATCAGTTATTGGTTTGTAGCTGTAGTATGGGATTATTGGCTGTAAAGGATTGGTTATTAAGGGAAGTAATTCAAGCTAAAAGGGCACATTTTTATCTCTGAGAGGCTGAACCTGACCAGGTCCCTTTCGTACTTTGTTTCACTTGAGTTCCAACATTTTGAAGATCAAATTCTCCAACCTGTCCAGTCAGCATAACTGTGGGGAAAGAGCAGTGGAACATGGGCCAGGGAGAATGTTATACAATCCCTGGGGCTTGGGTATCTTGGGATCAATGTTCACTGCCTTAAATCACAGGCACTTAGTGAACTACAGCAGTTCTATTTTTTTTCCAGTTTGTCTCATCTCAGCTCCTACAGAGGGAGCATATTGTCCCACTTATTCTTTTACTCTCACAGAGTATTTTGAATTAAAACTGAATCTATGTTTTATTGTAATAGAACATTAAACGACTGCATTTGACAGAATGTTTGATTCTGCATTTTTTTTTGGCCTGCTCTTTATTGGATTTGTTATTTCATCCCTAGGACTTGGATGAAGATTTGCACCAAAAAATTGCAACAGAAATGAACCTTTCAGAAACAGCTTTCATCAGAAAACTGAAACCTGGAGATGACTTTACCAAAAGTTAGTGGTTCTATTTTCCCTCCAAAATGTCTAACAAAGGAATAGGAAGACACACATTTATAAGGAACAGTGCTAATTTGTAAGACAGCAAAACAAAATCTTGGAATTGTGATGTATCTTAAGATCGTAGTAAGACTATTGCATGTGGATTCTTGCAAGTATTTGTCTTCAATTTTATTTTACAAGATAAACATATTTATTCAGAATTCAGACTGTTTGTTCTAGTCCCTTTTGCTAAATAAGCAAGAAAATGCTAAGCAGACATCTTCCAATTAATCTTTATTACTAATAATATCCTGAGATAATTCCTTACACAAGCAGAAGAATAGAGATGGAACATGCTCATTCCATATGCACAGGACTGCAGAGTGAGTGGAATCTGTCTTGGCTGTTTAGAGAATCGTCACTATAATGTAACTATGTTATTTGAGTTTGTCACAAAGTCTCATAAGATGCCTGTGGTGCCAATACTGGAAAATGCAGGTTTCCAGCAAAGCTGGGAGTTCTGGAGTGGTCCACACCTGTAGTCCTGAGTTTCAAGCCTGGTTTTGTTGATATTAAAAAGGGTTCTTTCCCAGGCTTTCTTCTGGTAAACAGAAGAACAATGTTTTGTAAATATAAGAATGTTTACGTTCTTTCATATAGGAGGGACCTCCTTCTGATGTCCCTTTGGGATGACCAATTGGTAGAAAGGTTTACCTTTTGTGTTACCAATCAGACTGGCCTCTGACTTTCTGTATAAAA
>VZUA01074497.1:13651-26397 GCA_013401035.1 Horornis vulcanius | reverse complement strand
AAGAGATTTAGGTGATAATGTAGTTAATTGTTCTCTTGATTGTAGATGAGGCTCTGGAGCATCATGAATTGGTATTTAAACTGAAGCATCTCATTGCAGCTTTAATTGTTGGATGTGTATTACTTGTGACTGCTAGTGGTTCAGTTGGGTGATGAACAGGTCCCAGTCCATGGGATTGCAGTGTGTAGTTCCTGAAGAAAAATGAGACTGATGGGAAACCTCTTTGCAGCCTACAATTTTTTTGTAAGGGTAAGAGGAGGGAGGAGAAGCAGACACTGATCTCTTCTCTGTGGTGACCAGTGACAGGACCTGGGGGAATAGCCTGAAGTTGTGTCATGGGTGCTTTTCTTTTTGTATTAGAAAAGTTCTTCACACAGGCAGTGGTTGGGCATTAGTAACAGGCTCTCCAGGGAAGTAAGTGGTCACAGCACCAAGCCTGACAGAGCACAAGAAGTGTTTGGACAATAGTCTTGGACACAGGGTGTGACTTTTGGGAAGGGTCTTGTGCTTGCCCAGGAATTGGACCTGATGATCCTGATGGGTCCCTTCCAGCTGAGCTGATTCTGTGATTGTGTACTGAGCTCACTGCTAGTCAGCTGTTGCCCTGGCAAGTTTTGTGCTGAGGCCTGCTCATGTAATGGAACTGCAGTAAAAGCACTTTGCTGCTTGTTTGCACATCTGCATCTGCTCAGGTACACCTCTTGTAAGTTGTCCTTACTTAAAAAAATTTGCAGTTTTCTAGCCTTATGGGGACAGAAACAAGGCAGTTGAACATGAGCATTCTAACCATTTGAAAGATCTGTTTCCAGGTACCATAGCTGCTATAAACCATGCTCATCGATTAGTCCTGTGCTAAATGCTGTACAAATGAGGAATAATAATGTCTTATTTCAAAGTAATTTTAATACTAGAGAACAAATAAGAATGAAATCTGAGAGCCACAGATGGGATAACAATGATGTGTGTGTGGGATTTGGGGTTTCCTTGGGGTTTCCTCTGCTGCCATACAGCAATGTGTGTTTAAAGCAGGGTGATATGTAGTTTTATAAATCGTTTCTGTAAATACGAGGGAGAATAAAAATAAAGTACTGGCTATAGAGGCTGGATTTAAATGTAATCATCATAATTTCTCTTATAAGTGAGAGATGAGAAGTAGGGTTTGGATTAGTCATGACCTCCATATATGTGCAGGAAAAGCAGTTTTGGTAGTAGGGAAAGAGGAACTATCTAATTCATGAATACAATTTTTGTGTAGTGTTCTGAGTGGTTTTGAGAGTGGGTAAATTCCAGGCATCAAAACTAGACAGCAGGTATTAAGGAAGTTTGAGTGATGCAGCTGGAGCTAAAACTTTATCAGAGCAGCCAATAGAAAAGTCTGTATGTTAAATAATTGAAAAAAGATGTGAGATTTAGAAGTAAAAATTGACACAGATCTCAGTCGGCTGATTAAAAGGCTTTCTATCCACAGCATTTCGCCCTTTAGTGTAAAAAACTGCAGTAAATCAAAAACCAGTGTATTAAAGCTGCTTTTGCATGGGTCTCTGTATAGAAACTGTAGGAAAGCCAAGATTTCAAACTGCTACACTTACGTTATTTGGTTATTGAATCAGTATCCACCTTAACTCATGCTCTTTTTTTTTTCTTTCAGATTTTGTATTTTGTACATACATTGTTTTGTATATACTGTATATGATGACTTCGGTGGGCAGTGAACGTACCCGGGGCACTCGGGACAAAATGCAAATTTCAGCCACACAGCCAACACAACCACAGAAACAAGTAGTACAGGTATGTGCTACTGTATCAATGTCTTTGACCTGAAAGTGAGAATGTTATGATAGGAGTTTCTTCCCTGAGTTGGTAAAAACTGGTTTATTTTGGTAGACTGTGCTTGATGACTTGCTTTAATTACTTAGTAATGCATGACAGCATTAAGTTATTCCTGTGTTGTCTCTAAACGAGTTTTCTATGCTTCATCAATGTCTCCTATCAGTGGAGGAATTCTGTGCCTGTGTCAGGATTTCTGTCCTGTGACCTCAACAGTCCTCAGATCTTGGCTCTTCCATCTGACAGCCTCCCAATGCTAGAAGATGTCTGGTCAAGAGAGAAATTTGAATGGGCAGGAGAAGCTTCATTAGGTGCATGTTATGTTCTACAGCATGACTCAGTGTCTCTGCAAATCCTAAACTTGTGCAGTGAAACCGGAAGTGAAATAGTCATCCACTAGCAGACTAAAATTTTCAGTATCTGTTGGATGGAAATTGTGTTTTGCCCTACTGCCACTGACTGATTGTTGACAGCAATAGTTGTGTGCACTTCTGGGTTACAAAGAGTGCAGAATGTTTCTGCTTCTGGCAACTCAGTGTTCTCTTGACAGATACATCTCAAAGTTTGCCTCAATTCAAAGACTGTTTTAGTTCTTTGCTGGCAGAGTGTGTATCAATCTAGAGGTCCTCTACAGGGAAATACTGCCTTCTGTTGTTTTTTGGACTGGTCTTCAGTATGGATACCCTCTTGGTCTGCTTCACACAGTATTAATCATATGACCTCAAACTCTTGTCATCTTCTTGAATTGTAGCACTTGGCATAGTGGTGATTCATGCTAAGGGGTGGATTTAGAAAGTGACTTTCAGCAGATGAGTTGAATTTGTTTTTATTTTAAAATGAGGTTGCAGGAGTATAGTGAGCAATCTGGCAGAACATTTCACAAAACAGCACTGGAGTGCTTTGCCTGGTTGGGTTCCCTGGTGCAAGGCAGGCAGGCTTAGGCAAATAGGAGCAAGTCCAGTGAAAAACTGCAAAGATGGTTGTTAAATTGATACACAGGATGAATGAGGGATGGCTCAGGGGTCTGGGTTTGTTCAGCCCTAATAAGACAAGGCAATATGTGCTCTGTTCAGGTACCTCATGAAAGGGTATAGGAAAGATAGAAACCAGCTTTCAGAGAGAAGGTGGCGCAAGCTGGAACACTGGTAATTCCTGCTGTTAAAAGGAAAAAAAAATACTGTGAGTATGATCATAGTATCACTGTAGGACCTTTCCAAATACAGTTTTCATTGATTTTAGGCATTAAGAGCTTCTTCTGTGTTTTGGTCGTTTATTCTGAGTTTTGCCTAATAGATACTGGCTCAGTCACTTCAGTGGAAAAGGTGATTATTTCATACAGAACAGTTACATTTTAGTGCACCTTATATTTTATTTTTGAGAGATCAGATGGACCTTTTTGCTTAGTCAGTCTTTGCAGATCAGCAGAAGTCTGTGGATTTACCTGTTCATTCACCACTGATTAATTTTTCTGAATACAGAATAGTGTTGTTTTCCCAAATGGAGATTCCACTGTCATAATATCACATTGATCATAATTTAAATTATTTAACAAATTACATCATATTTCTTTTGCATTGCTTCTGGATAATAAATGTGCCACTTTATTGTAAGATCTATGTCTATTACTGTCACTTAATCTTGTGTTTTGCACACTTCTGTTTTCTGGTTGTTTGAAGCTTTTAGTTTAAAATTTCTTCCACTCTTATACTGAAAAGGTAGTATGTCTTGTAACATTGAATAAAGTTCAGGATGTCTTAAAATACTACTACTTTCTTAGTCACAATTAAAACTTAATTGTATTCTTGGTTAGGATACTACTGCATCCATTTTAACAATGGTGCCTTAAAAGTAAAGAGCTGCCACTTGCTGGAGAAAAGGCCAGCAACTCTGGTCTGATATTTGTGCAGTCATCTTGTGATTTCTGTTGTTGGTCTTTTTCCTTCTGAATCTTCAATTCCATCTGGGTGTAATACACTGCCATAAATATGAGTGGTATTGCATCTACAAGTTTCTACGCTCTCCGCTTACACAGGAAAATTGAAGATGCTGTCACACTTTTGTAATTCTCTTCAAATTGGTATGTTTTTCTCTACTAACGTGTGGGCTTGAAGAAAACATTTTACGGAAAAAGTAAATCTTAGTGGGATCCTGTTTTTTTCGTAAAATATGCCATCATATCTCTACAGAAGTTATATTGCCTGAATGATTTTGCTCTAGATAGCTTCAGAGAAAATCTCTTCATTTGCTTAAAAGTTGCAGTGTGCCTGTGGAGGCTGTAATCAGAGTGAGAAGATGGGTCAACAAGACTTTAATTCCTGAAGCCAGCAGACATTTTGGTTCTGCTGTCTGCTGAGCTCTCAGCAGACACCAAGGGCAAGCTCCTTTGCTCAGAGCACCACACTGACAGGCTTCTGTGGAAGGTGAAATCGGGGAGTTCCAGACCAGGCCCTCCCCCTGTTACCCAGTGGAGTGACATACAAGGCTGTCAGCATGACATGCTGAAAAGGTGAAGTAACTCGGAGTATGTTACAAAATGAATTCTCTTGGAGCATTGTCTCTGAGTGCAGATGACACTTCCCTTGAAGAACTGGGACAGCTGCAGTAACTTCAGCAAATAAGCAGCTGGTGTAATTGGAGTAATTTTTAGACTCTTCTCAGCATTTATGCTTGGTGACCTCCTCTAGAGCTTGCACTTGTGGTAAACTTCAAAAGCCAAACAGTCTGACCCTGATGAGGTCTGACCTTGTGAGATGTGGAATTTCTTGTGCATATCCTATGAAGTGGGATGGCAAAAGGTAAGATTTAGCCAACTGCTCAGGGTGAATCCTTTCCATCAAAAATCCCGGTAGAGGAACTCGTCCCACTCGATGAAGAACCACCTCTGCAGATTCAGCCGCCACATTGTGGCTCCTAGCTGTCTTCAGTATCAGCTTTCTCTATATGTGGCAGTAGCCTCTTCTCTTTAAGCAGAAGTCAAATGAGGTCCAGGATCTTGTAGTGCACAGTGTTTGGTGTTTTCTTGGGAGTGCAGTTCATAGGCTGCAGATGCTGCACTAGGAAGAGTGACATGTGTGATATGACATCTGTGTTAGAGTTGTTTTTCTCTTGGGGCAGCCATAGTGTGTGTGGATTTCTTGTACTTGACTGCATCTCTTTAAGTCTCTTGGCTTCTGTGCAAATTGTCAGTGTGCATTTTTGTCCAGAAATGTTGCAGAAGCACCAAATACTTCATCAATAGTAAGTTCCTTCACCAGTTTTCAGAGACCAGTATTTGCTTGTAAAAAAACCCACTGCAGCTGTTCATGGGCAAAGTCTTGAGACATAACTCAAGTCTTTGTAAGTGCTCATAAAACTACAGTCAGGTTGTTGTTGGGAGAGCTGTGGAAGGTGATGTAAGCAGGAATCATCAGAGATGTGGTTGATTTAGAGATACTATTGCCAGTTTGTTACAATAAAGCTCTTAACTCTGGAGTAGTAGGTCCTAAATAAAATTAAGAGCATTAATGCTAAAACATAGTCTTTTGTACTTAAGGAAAATCATTAGCATTAATTAATTTGGCATTAAAAGCATTAATGCTAAAATGTGGGCCTTCTACATATGGTGGTCTTGTCAGTGTGTTGATCTTTAACTGCGCTTCAGATAGATTAGAATGTATTGAAATTGCTTCTATCCCAAATAACGTTTAAAACTATATGTGGGAATAGACAGGATATTGATCCCTTACCCACAGCATCTCTGTGCTTATTGTGTATGTTCTTTTTGAGAACCCTTAGGAAAAAAGCAGGGACACTAGAATATACTTCTAAAAATATAGTTACCTTTTGTATACTTTATTGGATATTATCTTTTTTCAGGCAACAGCGGAACAGATTCGCCTTGCTCAGATGATCTACGATAAGAATGATGCAGATTTTGAAGATAAAGTGAAACAAGTATGTTTCTTATGGTACAAGTTTTTTGCCCTACACTAAAATGCTCTAGAGCTGGCTTACATGTTGGAGCTAGAGCATTTGTTTCTGGGTTAGATGAAACTTTTTTCAGAAGGATGTAAGTTTGACTAGGAAAAAGTGCTCTTATTGCACTGTCAAGAAATTTTGTGGTACAGCTCTGACTGTATAGTTATATAATTATTTTCCTTTGTAGACAAACTCTTAAGCCAAAATTAATTTGTGCTGATGTCTCTTCCTACATGTATCTCTCTACTATGGTCCTGATGGCTAATGATTGTCAGAGTAAAGAATGCATTCAGCTTGTCCACATGTACATGCACATGAGAAAAATGTCACCTGTGTAAACTGAGCTTGCTAATATCTTGAAAGTTTTTCAGGAAAAGTAAAAATCTAATGATATCTTAAAGGTGAATCAAGGTGTTATTTTAAAAAATAAATAATCTGACCTCACAGATCTGTATGCATTAAAATGATAGAATTACAGTGTATAAATGAATTCTCACACTTTTTCTCTACTGTGATGAGTGTTGGGTGTTAGACAGCAAAGCTTTCATTACGCATTTGTAGCTGAGACCGTTCATTCAAGCAGTCCTGACAGTCTCTGAAGATGGCCGAGGGAGGTCTGCTGGGCCTGGAATGCTGTAACCTCCCCAGAGAGGGAGGTCTCCCAAGACACAACCTTCCAGAGGTCTCGGGCAGTCCTCTGGCCACCGGGCAGCCTCAGCAAGGCACAGGCTGTGGCTGCAAGTGATCAGCTCTTAGCAGTGATTTCACTCTGCCTTGCAAGCTGATCCCAGGCCGACTCAGGAACAGAGAGACAGGAGAGTCCTATGGCAGTTCCACAGTGTAAACTTTATTGTCCAGCACTCTGCAGAGGGGGCCAGGGATGACAGCTCTCTATTGAACTGGGCGGAAGCTGGGGTATTAATGGGGGAAAGCTGGAGTGGTACCAAAGGGGAAAAACCAATGGGTTATGTGTGTTAGAGCGTTATGGGTACTTGCCATGACCAGGGAGAACAGCCTCTTCTAACGGTTATCTCTCCCAGGGAGGGCTAAGGTAGGCTTATCAGTTCCATTCAAGGGCCATCCCTTCAGGGCAGAGGCGTGTCAGGTTCATCTGCCTCCACAGGTCTCTTTTCTGTTGTGGCTGTTGGTGATTTTGTCCTAGAGAATACATCACAATTCATGAAGAACCTAGGAGTACACTCAGGAGGGATGAATTAGCTCAATGCATAAAATCAGCAAAGGAGCAGATTTCTTAGTTTCTTTTCATCTCTAAAACTTCCTCTTAAGCATTATTGAATGCTTTTGGTTGTTCTTGTTACAAACTAGTTCTGTTGCTGTGCCAAAAATGAAATCTTGTGTTTCGTGAAGGCAAAGGACCCTCATCAGTAGTGCTTGTAGCTGTGCTGGTGAGAAGGAGATGGATTAAATTCTGCATAGAATATGTTTTACCTTCTGCATATGTATTTTTAGCTCATGTAGGTTTTGTCCTTTGGATGAAGTTGCTGAATGTCCCATGACAGATTATTTCTGTCCCACACTCTTCAGGATGTACACTATGAGTTCAAGGAGTGTAGTTCAGAACTTGGTCTCCTTAATCAACTCGTGACTTTGGTGTGGTCTTATGCTGAAATGGATCAAGGGAGCTAGTATGTGTGAAAAATAATGCACTTCTTAGTCTAAATGGTTTTCCAGGTGGATTTGCTTTCTGCCGTGTCATGCTATATGTCTTTTTTCACACTGGGATAAAGAGGGGCAAGTTTGGTGGAGAAGGAGATAGAATGATTCTGAAAATATCATGGTTCTTTACATCTTTACACTCATACACTGCTGTATCTGGCAGCATTTGCTGTAAGCATACAGAACAAAAAAAGTGGGGACGTGTACTTCCTTGATTACCAATTAGTTTTTGCTTCTTCCTCTCTTATCTGAATCCCAAGCAGATCTGCAAAATGGCAGATTACTTTATTCAGGATATTAGTTTACTCTGACATGGTAGCTATGCATGTTGTTGTAATTTGTGGTCATATTGGCTCTTCGTTTCTTATGATAGCAATTTAGATATTTTAACATGTCTGACTTTTACTGCCAGCTTATGGAAGTGACGGGGAAAAATCAGGATGAATGCATAGTGGCACTACATGATTGTAATGGGGATGTGAACAGAGCAATCAACATACTGCTGGAGGGAAGTTCAGACACGGTAAGGTTTTTCTTCCATGTTAAACTAATCCTTCTGTTTGCTTTGTTTTTCATCTTCTAAAAGGATATTGGCAAAGTCATGTTTTGGAAGTTTTCAGTGTCCGTGTCCCCACTCAGTTTCTTTTGGAGGAAATGGAAACTGGGGCAGCTGCTCTATTGCATGCATACCTTGGAGAAGGCTGAATCTGGAAAATGTTGTGGGTGTTCAGCTGGTTTACTGCAGAGTTCCCATGGTTTCATTTATATACAGCAGTTTTAACTCTGCAGCAGAACTCAGTGCTCCCTCAGACACAGGCCTGTTTCTTGCTGCAGGTTTTGTAGTTCCTGTGTAGACCCTCCACAACCCTGAGGCCTGAGACGATCACAAAGGTCAATCTTTGTAAACCTAAGGGCAGGAAGATATTTTAGGTTATGCAAGTTCTATAGGTGTGGGTTGCCCGTTTTGAAGTTGGAGAAGGTGTCCAAATCTGCAAGTTGCATTGATAATGCTACTTAGGGAGGAAAGGATGCAGCAAGTAGTTGTTCCTTTAACTGTGTTCCTCATTTGCATGACTTAATCAAAAAACAGAAAGAGGAGACTAAAATATGTGTATACAACAACAAATAATATTGCTTAAAACATTGCACAGTGAAATTTCTTATCTCAAGAGATACTAAAAAAGTATGTTTTACTGCAGTTGGAGTTTTTGCTGGAGGGATTTCTTACAGTTTGTCCTTAAATTAGATTCTATCTCACCCAAGTTGGGAAAGTAACCTGGACTTCCTTTCTTTATGCTGAACATTCAGTATTTCCTGTTATTTTTCAGGATGTGTACTCTGGCTTACTGTTAATGAGGAAACTCACCCCTCACACACCCTAAATCTGGGACACACACTGTTGACTGAGGGGACTGTCTTTTCATTTTTTATCAGTTGAGGTCTTCTAAACACAGAAGCATATGATATTGGCAAGGTGGGAGTAGAAGAGAGTATTTCACCTTAGTTGAATCTGCTGGGTAATGTTGTGTGTTCTCTCATACTTCTCAGTTTTAGTTGCAAGTAGTTTTCTGGTTGCAAGAGAATATTAAATCCTTTTTTACTTTAGCAATTTGTTGTAACTGATCATGACATGGAAAATGCTTTCTGAACTCATTTATCAACTACAAGTGATAATCGGTATGTTCTGCTCTTTTTTGATAAGTCCTTCTTAACCCACTGCTCTCGGTTGACAAAATGCAACTTAGGAACAAATACAGAAAACTTGACAAAGTCAAGGAGGAAGGAGTATTAAGATGAGTGTGATGAAATCTGTTGTTTTTGAAAGTTTGTGGGCCTCCATTTGGAAGGATTTATACTTGAGAACATTTTAACCATGTATTTGATGTGACATTGTAAGCTGAGATACTACAAATTCTGAGTGCAGATTTCCAAATCTCTTTTTCTAGTCTCACTCTCCTTAGATGAACTTGAAGTTTCTTCAAACTTCATTTGAGAGATGTGCCCATTCAAGTGAAGGAATTAGAAGCGCAAGGACTGATAGCTAAAATGTGTATTTATAATTTATTTACTACTCAGCCAGTTTTGTCTTAGTCTTGTTTTGTTTGTTTTTGGGGTTTAAAGCTGTGATCTACAAGCTTAGTGTCTGTAAAGACTTTCTTTTTGCAGCAGTTATAGTAGTCTGGCTTGGGGTAGTTAGAGGTTTGTGGATGAGTAGTGAAGGATATGTTTCTTTGCCTAAGACTTGTATTCATTTAACTTCTTACATCCATTTTATGCTCAGCCATGTTTTACATACTAAACCTTTGAAGACAGAACAAAAGAGACCTTTGAGATTTTTATTCTTTCCGTGTAAGAACAGGCCAACAAGTATTATTCTGTTAAAGATTTTCAAAGGTGAGGCCCACTACTTTCATTTGGGTTGCCTCAGGGATTGTCAGATGAAATTGTAATCAGTTACTTGCCTTACAAAGAGTTTCTACGGTTTGTGATGGAATCCCATGCTGAGAAGTAGCACCATCCTCTATCTTAAAGGGCATGCCTGACTTCTCAAGGCTTTCCTCAAAATTGTATCGTGGGAAAGCACGGATCTGATGCTTTCATAGTCATCTTTTTACTGATCCTTCCTAAGTTATTTTAAATCTCACTCAGGGAGAGCTTTCTTCGTCTTCAGCTTTGCAGCCTTTTCCAGTTTTGGGTATTTCCTGAAAAGGTCAAAGATGGTTTGGCACCAAGCCCATCAGTGAATAATGCATTCTGAGCTCTATAGACTTGGCTCTTCAGTTGTCAGTGCAGGTGTTTCTCCTTCTGTGAGATATGTGGAGCTCTAGGAGTGTTTCAGTGCTGTTACCCTTGCTGTGGTAGGTGAAGCCATGTGGTAGATACTGGGGGAAGCAGCTTTCTGCCTCACAGATAAGGTAGTGGTCAAATGTGTTTTGTTTTATACCTCTGATCGGTGCTGGCTGGGCTTCACCAAAACTGGCTTAGTCTTCTATACTGGAGGTGGAACGGGAAAGTGATTTCAGGCTTCTTTCTCTCCAATGCCAATCCAAAAAATGAGAAAGTAACTGTTCTCTTTGTTCTTATTCTCTGTAACACTGAGTTTGTAAACTGCTTTGGTACCTGCTTTCCTCATAGCATTGGCTTCCTAGGCAGCTTGAACTAGCTGGTCGTGGCCTGGCTCCTCAGGGCTGCTGAGTTGCTGTTGGTGGAATTGAGAGATGAGACAATACTTAAAATTACTGATAGACAACCTTTTTTGTTTGATGCAGGTGCCTGTCAGATGTCATACTTCAGTGCTTCACAACAATTTGTATGTGCAAATATTATGATATTAAATACCTTATCTGAGCTGTAAGCTCCTAGAAATGGGGACATACATGTAAACCTCTCTGCCATCTTAATGGTTTGCAAATAATACCTTTTCTTCTTACTTGCTTTGCAGCTGTGGCTCAATAGACTAACCATGCAATTGCATAGTATGAGTTGCTGAGCTATTCTTGGCGAGTGTTTTAGTAATTTTATTTTCAACTCCTACAGATACTCCTGTGGAGCTGATAACATCCTTGAATTTATTTTAAAGATTGAGTTTAATATTAGAACAGAAGCCTGATGTTTGGACCTTGATCTCATGTCTTGTTTAGACATAGCTTTTCCTGTGTTTTGCTATGTTTGATGGTCTGTAGCTGTTAATGGTGGAGGGTCTGGCTTATCAGTTTTCCCAAGCTGTTGTTTTGCCATTCTGTCTTCTGGGGCTTAAATTCTAGTATGCCTGGATGAAAGTTTTCTGTTTGGCTTTTTTTTCTGTGGTTTGGTTTTTTTTGTTTGTTTGTTTTTGGGTTTTTTGTTGCTGTTTTGGTTTGGGTTTTTTGTTTGTTTGTTTTTTGGGGTTTTTTTCCCTTTAGGCCAGATACTTATTCTCATCAATCTTTTGTTCAATGATAGTTCCAAGTTGTTGGGTTTTTTGTTCAGGTTTTTGTTTAGGTTTTTTGCTTGGTGGTTTTTTTTTGGGTTTTTGGGGGGGGTTTTTTGGGTTTGATTTTGTTTTGTTTTGTTTTTTTTTTTCATTTCTCTGGGAGAAAAAGATAGCTTTGTTCATGTTCCCTTGCTAGATTTATGGGTATATTTGAGAGCAGAACTGTTGCTTCCTTTGCAGATGTTCTGTGTTATGATAGTATCCAGTCTTACTTGAGCAAGTGGGAGTCCATTATAGCCAGAAATATTTGGGATTCTCATATTTCCTAAGAGAAACTTAAAAATGTTTCATTCTCACCTCTTTGCAAAAATTTAGCCTGTGTCTCCATTTGTATCAGTGTAGTTTGCATATATGACATTATGCAAATACCTAGATTTTTTTCCATGAACTGCAGGGGTGGGGATGGAAAGTGTGCATTGAAAGGTGTCTCCTCCTTTTTGACTTTTGTGTCTAATTCTATTCTACCCAAATAGACTTCTTGGGAGACTGTAGGGGGAAAGAAGAAAAGCCTTGGAAAGGAAGGTTCTGAAAACAAAGAGAACAGAGAGAAACGAGGGGACAGAGAAGTGAGTCGTGGACGGGGAAGTTCCAACAGACGGGGAAGAGGAGGCAGCCGTGGACGAGAGTGTACGTAAAGGGATTAATTTTTAAAGATTGAGACACTTTTCTTGCAGCTGGAACTCGCTGAGCTAAGAGCAAGTGCTTAATGGAGCGAAGTCTGTCTAACTATAGCTCACTGTTGAAGGGGTCATAACTTGTTTGTGCCGCAGGTATGCTTGATCTGTCTATGTTACTTCGTTTTGATGTGGTCTGTACTTGTTCAGAGACACGCAGTTTAATATAAGTCTTTGTTCTTGTTTGATGAATTGATCTTGTACACATTGCTGTTCTTCATGTAAGTTTTAGAATTGAGGCTTTGTAAGACTGCTTGAGAGTAAGTATGTCGCTGCACAGCTGATACACTTTTGTTTCTTTTAATGAAAAAATTATCCAGCTTTGACTCCATCTCCTTTTATGAGTGGGAGAACTTGAAGATGTTCTCATCTTCTCATAAGGGGAATGAAAACACTGGGATGATTATTAATCTCTAAATATATTTCTCATATAAAACAACCAAAGGTGAGTTTCTGCAACAGATAAAATTCCTTGTTCGTTGAAACATTTAACGCTTTGCTACAGTTGCAATAATACATTGTACAAAACTGGTGTTTCCAAGTTAGAGTCACAATAGATCATGATCTGTGTTGCTTTTTTAAGCTAAGTTTTGTCAGCATTTTCCAAGCTATGCTCATTGTCTGTAATGGTTGTTTGC
>VZUA01074491.1:2277-13699 GCA_013401035.1 Horornis vulcanius | reverse complement strand
TGACTAATATGAGATTCTACAAACTCAGTTGAGAGTGAGACAGTGTGGTTTGTGCATATTGAAAAGTAAAGCTGCATACAGGACATATGCTGGTTCACAAAGACCTTCCAGCTTATGAAGACAGAGAAAATAAAATCTACCTTCTCCCAATTCTTGGTGGTATTATTCATATTCTCACTTACAACTTAAGTTGAAGATTTAAGCTGCAGACAAAATAGGAAACTGAGAGCATTATTGTAGATTATTAGGAAAGTGTACTGCACAGACATACTTATTTCACTTCAGCTATTTAAAGAACTGGCTGAGCCTTTATGTGATATTCTTTAAAAGCTAAAATAACTATAATCAGTCCATGCATTAAGTGTACTTTGTAATAGCTCATTTTTTGTGTTGCGCTTATATTCCAATAAAGAAGTTTATAAATTTTCAAGCAATTCTATTGCATTTTAAGCATTAGTCCATCTTGGGAATCAAAGAGCCACTCAACTTCTAGAGCTCAGCTGATAAGGCAAATCCAAGGCATGCAGTTAGGGCTTGAATGGCTTATTAAACTTAAATCACAACCAATTAATAAGGATTGTGCTGTTCCCCTCCCTCATTGGTAAATACTCATTTATTTTCTTGTCTCATTTACTTTCTTGTATATCATTATTAATAAGCTTTCTCTCCTGCATAAAGCAACATGCCTGCAAAAGCAGATGAAAAGAAACAATGAAGATCTTGAGGATTACACATGCTGACATTTAAGGTATTGTCAAATTTTATTCTCTGGGGCTCTGGCTTTGCACTGTGTTGTTCATAGCACTTTCTGCTATGAAAAAGTAAAAAAACCTATGCACTTTCCAGTAAGTACAGGAAGGAAGATGGAGGATGGAGAAAAATCCTACAGAGACCAAAATCATGCCTACTTTCTGGAAAACTTAAAGTTTTGTCCTCACACACTGCTAGAAAAAGTAAAGGGCATGCATGCTGAGAATTGAAAGAGCAAATGGTATCTGACAGGGAGAAAAAAACAGGGGAAAAATTGCAGCTAGTTGTTTAAATTGGTAGTCTCTGTTCCACATTGCAGAAAAAAGAGTCTCTCTATTTCTTCTTTCAAGATATCTGGTGCTGCATCTTGAGAATAATCATTGCAGTGGTGCTGAGAGCTATCCTGTAAGGAGGACGTGAATTAATTCTGATATTCCTTCTTAATATGTCCTCAATCTGGAGCAAAAACACAGACTATGATGTCATTTTATTTGCCTTGAGGTCTGGCCTCCAAAAACTGCTTCAGACACGGGGTTCCTCCAAGGCTACAGTTCCTGTACAAGAATGTACAGGCTACATTCACTTGTATGAATAGGTTTCTGAGGCATCAGGGTTGTTGAAATGGTACTGGATGCCTATGCATATGCCTATGCCTAAGTAATTGAATCAGACCAATTTTTTTTCTGGGATTCATCTTCCTTGTACCAACAAGGGAAAAGTTTCCTGGATGAGGCAATGTAATCAAGCATGTAGTGTGATTACCACCGTGGTCCTGTGCAGGGCCAGGAGTCGGACTCGATCTTTGTGGATCCTTTCCAGCTCAGCTATATGATTAATTTTGAGTCATATCATTATCTGAACTTTTGTGACAAATTAGACTCTTGTATAAGAGTTAGCTAGAAAAGTTTTGCCAAGATTATATTTTGAAAACATGGATTACTGAGTATAGAATAAAATATTCCAAGATTACGCAAATTTGCCCATTATCTTCATTGAGAAAATACTCTGTTTTGATAGGGAGGTATTCCATTAAAATTCAATTCATGTATAATTACTTTAAAAACAGATCCCCTTCAGTTTAAAAACTTTTTTCTTCTGTGCTTCTGATTTTCAATATGAATTCCTTCATTTTCTGGCACCACTTACATCACAATATTAATTCATCCTGAGTGTTATAAATAGTGTGAACCACAGGGAAATGATGATAAATGTTAGCTTACTGTTTAGCTTAGCTAATGTAGAATAAACTTCCGTCAGCTTCTCACTATGGGTAATAGCTAATGAGATTTCTATCTCATGCTGCAGCTTAATTGCATAGAGTTGTACTCTTTGAAAGCTTGCTATCTAATGCAGTTACATGGAAAAAAAAAAGAAAAGAAAAAAAGATTAAATGTCTAAAAAGCCTTCAAGTTATCTGCAAAGGTTATAATTATAACATTACAAAAACTTAAAAAGCCCCCAAAAACTAAGAAGAATCAAAAAAAGTAATATTCTGCTATATTTTTCCATAGAAATCAGTGTCTTAGTTTAAAGGTATCTTACCCATTCAAATGGGGTAATATTTTGAGTGTACAGTAGTATTGCAAGCCACCAGGTCTCATGAATTGCATAACTTTGCTTTGAATTTAGAAATCTGTTATCAACTTTGTGAAATAAATTTAACATTATTGCTATTTAATTTCTTTTGTTTGAGTTCCAATTCTGCCCTCACATAGTATGTACAAGGTACATTAAATGATCATGAGACTTAAGAGTTCATTGTTCATATGAGACTCATGGATAATTTAAAAAAAAACGAAAAAAAGAGAAGATGGGTGTTAGGAATATTAGGAGTAGGAGGTTTTTAGCTTTCTTTAGCTAATCTTAAACAGAAATCTTTACTTTGTGTGTACTGAAACAAGTCAAACAACACCTTCTTATGTATGTGAAAAAAATCTGTGTCTAGTTTTTCTTCTGAAGAAGAAACACTCCAGTAATCTAACTGAAGTTATCTGCAATATTAAGAGCCCATTTCTGACTATCAGAATTCATTTGTACATGGGAGGCAGTGTTCACCATTCTGCTCTAAGAGCTCAAAGATGTCGGGAAAATAAGCCTGTCTTCCTATTACAAATGTGGGAATGAAAACTTTTTGTTCCAGAGTACTTTTCTAAAAGGATTCATGGAAGAAAAATGATGTTGTCTCAGTTCCTTAAAATTGTATAGCTTTTTACAACAGAACCTCAGAAAAATCTTGAAGAACAGCTTGTTTGTATCACTTCATTCTTGCAATGCCCTTCTCTCCCTCTGTACTTCTTGAAGGGACCCTAATATATGATCTAGTTGGCAAGAGGGAGTAAGGGGAAATATTTAGCATCACAAAAAGCAAAGTTTAAAAACCGCTTCAGCAGCAGCAGTCTCAGTCTGAGAAATCTGAGAAAATGTCTGATTTTTTTAATGGCACATCAGCAAGGACACGTCATTACAGTTTGTGGGGAAGCGTGTGCAGGAAGGGCCCTGAAACTCAGCTGGCTTGATCAGGAAGCAAGGATATCAGGTATTCTGTGTAAACTCTGCACATGCCATGACTGATGCAGCTTCTCAGACAGAGCTGTGATGGGAACATGCTGCCAACCTGGTGTTGGGCTGCAGGGTTTGCCCTGCTCCTGTGCCAGTACTAGATGGCAACAGTGGGCACACCCCTGGGAGCTGCACCCAGCCACGTGGTGACAAAGCAGAGGTGAGGAGGCTGGGGCTTATCAGGGAGAGACACTATGGCAATTGCTCCCTGACTTCCCTGAGCCAGGAAGACAAGACATACTCTATGGAGGGTTCCCTATCCTCTCTTCACTTGGCAGAATGTGTCGACTTAAGGGATAGGGGGCACTGGTGATGAGATCCTGCAAGGCACAGCAGGCACATCTTTGTGACTACCCCACCTTCCCAGGTGTCTTGGCATAGCAGGCACAAGGCTCTGCAAGTGGAACTGAGAACCGCTTAGTGACAAGAATGAAGGTTCATCTAGGTTGGAATGCTGCTGAATTTAGTGTCACTGAATTTAGGTTTGTCTATGCTCTTCATCAAAACTGCTTCCATTTAAAAAAAAAAAAAAAAAAAAAAAAAGCTATTTTCATAGGACACACTCTTCTGTGGGGAAAAAGAGGTCCAACTTACTGACCAAATCTCCTTCTTCAGGAATTCTGCTGTCTTCCTGAGGTCCACATTAAAAAGATGATGAGAAAACTTCCCACCCTGGTATGTCCCTCAAACTGCTATTTTTCCTGTAGGCAGCAGTGAAGTTACAAAAAGGAGTCTGGGAACAATCAAGGCCTCCGGGCCTTGAGACTACAGACTATGGAATCAGGAGCACAAGCACTCTTCTCTTGAAGTTTTTCTGTTACTGGGAATGATGAGAGAAGAAACAGGCTCCCCACCTGGTGCCACTGGTAGAATATGGGAGGTTNAACAGGCTCCCCACCTGGTGTCACTGGTAGAATATGGGAGGTTTTGATCATGGGTTTTATGCAAGAGGAGGTTTAAATTTATTTATTTATTTATTTATTTATTTTTAAGGGCTATGAAGTGGTGAAGTTTTATCCCTGGAGTTTTTAAAAAATGTGGCACTTAGGGACACAATTTAGTGGCAGACTTGTTAGTGTTAAGTTAGTGGTTGGATTCCATAATCTTTAAGATTTTTTTAATCTGTAGTTTTAGTTCGATCTAAAGATTCAATCTATAGATTCTATAGTTCCATGATTCTGTGTGTGTGTGTGTGTTTATGCACATATATACCAAGCCGGTTAAAGTTTCTGAGTCTGTTCTGAAAATAACGTTAAAAATATCTTTTCAGAAATAAATAAATAACATAATTTTTCACTAAGTTTGGCAAAAAAGGGGGTTGATGTGTTCATTTATTTATCTTAGTCTCACTAGGTTCTTTGGTATCCAAGCAATAGTTTCTGTGAAATATTTGATAATCATAACCTCATTTTTTGAAATTATTTGTATCAATTTCTCTCTGAAATGCTTATCCTACTCACAGAAAACAACTTCTTTATCTTATCCCTGTCACATAGGGATAGGATGTCTCTGTCCTTACTAGGGCACATTAACATACAATAATATTAGGATGTGGATATGACTTTTGTTAAAAGGATTCCGGGCATTGAGAAATTTTTCACATCTATCTCTTGAAATAATCAAGCTTTGATGTTTTGAAGTCCTGCTCAGTGAGCTCTTGCTGTCCAGTTGAAATCTGCTGAGGTATCTGTGGTTGATATATCAAACACAGTAGTTTTTTTTCGAGACCTAATGATGCATGTGCTCAGAAGTCTCATGGTCTTAAAACCTTCAGAGAGGACTTAGAGAAGATGTAAAACACAGTTAACCTGTTGATAATGACACTTGGAAACAACAGGTTCCATGAGGAAGAGGGGTGCTTTCAAAAAATGTTTAAAAATTTAAAAAATATCTTCTTACTCTGAATGAAAAAGGTTGATAAGATTCTCTGCTCTGAAAAAAGTGTCCTCTTTACATGAGCTAATAGGAGTCCCCATGCTTTCTTAAGACACTAAGGCACTAATATTTAGGGTTACCTGTTCTGCCAGGGAACCTAGAGATTTCACAGGCTGATTTCCACTAAAATGGTAAAAATTCTTTTCATTTTTCCATACATATTATGTAGCTAACGTAGTTAAGAGAAATACACAATTTTAAATGAATAAACACATCTCTAAAGCTACTGAACATGACTTACACCTTCAGCAACTGACCAGTAGAATATCATTATTATTTTACAATAATATCTCAAATAAATTCTTTCATGTTATTACTAGTAACATTTTTAAATATATCCCCAAATATTTTTTTTTCAAAATACACCTTTTGCAATTAAGTAATATAAAAGAATATGGAAAGGAAATAATTTTATAATGTAAGGAGGAAAACTGCATATAAATAATCAATGTTTTAATTTTATTTCTAAAAGAGAACAAATTAGTTCAAAACATAATTTGAACTAATAACTAAATGAATAAATAATTTCAGGTAAAAGCTTTTTAATTACAACTTCTATGCCAGATACAATCAGTAGTATCATATGAATTGTAAATTGCCAAGTAGAAGATTTTATTTTATAATTTTCATATGATAAAGATTCCTTAATCTCATTGTTGATTCATTTTTCAATGGGTGTACTAATTAATTGACTTATTCCCCGCTTGGTATTAAAGTTTCAGAAAGGACCTACCATTTCAAATATAACATTTTCCCTTTTTTGCCATATTTTAAAATATTTTAATGTTTTGGGTTTTTTTAATTTGGTGTTATAAATAAAAGTTTAAATAGATGGATTTTGATAAAATAAGAAAAGAAGCAATTACTTCCACTGAATTGTTTTCTCACCTGTGATGTAAGGAAGAAGCTCACATGCTTAAATTCACAGCTAAATGCTGAGGTTATGTTAGCAGAAATTGAATTGATCAGTTTGCCCCTATGATTCTACTTATAAGAGAATTATGTTCCTATTATATTCTATCACTGAACTTTGTAATGAAAGAAAAAATGCCCCAAAAGTGTGAAAGAAAGCAAGGACAAAGATGAAGCATGAAGAAAATTGTTGGTTTTTTGGTGGGGTTTTTTTGGTTGTTTTTTTTAAGTAGAGAAAATAACAACAAAACAGATATTTGAAATCTTCACCTTTTGCACTTAATCCACAAATTTAATTTTCTCTTCTATTTGAATTACTTGAATTTCCAGAAAATCTTCTATGCTGGGCAAAAATGTTGTCATATCAGTATTAAGTTGATACATAGACTCTCTGTAAGATACTACCTCTCTTAGATACAGAAGAGCTAATCTTAAACCACAGATCTGTGTTTATTTCTCTCTTTTAGAGATACTTTTATTTGGGGGTAATTTTCATGTTGTAATGGCTTTTTGTATAGCTGAAAGCCATCAGAAAAATCCAAACTCTGTCACACATCTAGTAGGCAATATTTTCTGTTATTTAGTTGTAGCAACAGAGTTTCATCATGGAGATATCATAGGTGTTTGAATGGCCTTTTTAATCTACACTCCAGAAAACATTTGGGAAGTTGTCAGAGGGATAAACAAAATTTAATTGAGTTTTTACATGCGTACTAAATGACTGAACAAGGAAGAATGCTCTACTCTCCTCATTAGACCAATTCCAAAGTCTGGGGTACTGTACGGTAAAGATCATCAGGTTTCTGTGGTCATCCTAAATCCCCTCTCCTTTGTGAGTCCTGAAAATAAGATAATGGTGGGGAAAGGCCAATGGCATGTAGGGCAAGCAGTAAAGTGCATCTTACAGCCCTAAGCCTTAAGGGTCCTCAGAAGACACTGAGGAAGCAAAACCCACGACTGGGTAATCCTGAAAACCTGATGAGAAAATCATCATGAGTAACAAGCAAAGAATTACAAGGGCAAAATATGCTTGACCATCTTGAAATAAAGCTCTTGACTTTGTCTCTCATGAGGTCCTCAATAGACAAGTTGATGTATGGGCTGGATGGGCAGACAGTGATCTGGACTGAAAACTGGTTGAGTGGCCAGGCCCAGAGGGGGTGGTGCTCAGGGGCACAGAGCCTGGCTGGAGGCCAGTAACCAGCAGTGCACCACATGGCACAATAGTGGGTCCAGTCCTGCTCAGTGTGTTCTTAATGAGCCAGATGATGATGCAGAGTGCACTTCCAGCAAGTCTTCTGATGACATAAAATGGGAGAAGTGGCTGATACTCTGGAGGGTTGTGTTGCCACCCAGAGAAGCATCAAAAGGCAGGAGAAATGGGCTGATGGGAAGCTGATGAGGGTCACCAAGAAGAAATACAAAGTCTTACACATGGGAAGGAAGGGTCGCATACACCAATGTATAGTGAACGTTGTCCTGCTGGAAAATTGTTTGGCAGACCTGTAGGGTTTAGTTTGCTTACAGGAATAGCAATGTGCTCTTGCTGAAAGGCATGAAAATGGTGTCCTGGGCTGCATTAGGCAATGTGTTACTAACATGTCACTCATTATTATCTGTTTTTCAATTTGTTTTCAGAGAAAATAAACAAAGACAAAAAAAAAAAAAAAAAAACAAAAAAAACCAAAAACAAACAAACAAAAAAACCTCACTCCTTTGTTTCTAATTGCAATACAAAAAAATTATTGTAAATCTAAACAAAATTCACATATCTGACATTGCTATTCATGTGAATTCCTTCAAATTGTCTCCTGTGTGATAGCAGCATGTTTCCTATGTGTGAAATAATGGAAGCTGTTTGGGCTATCAGCATCAAAGCAGCATTTGAAAGTAATAAAAAGCAGTGAGATTTGTGGCATCAGTTTGATATCTCTGGCATGAACTAGATAGAATTTCTTTTCAGTACTATTATAGCTAGGATGTTGCTGTAATAATAAGCTATAAGTCAAACACTAACTGAAACAGTGCTCTGCTTTCCTTGATTTGGAACAAAGAGAGGTACAATTATGAAAACAGCTTTATTGAAAATCCAGGTCATCTACAATCTTTAGTAGTTTTGCAACTCCAGAAATAAAGAGACCTGTGAAGAATGTTTTATACAATATTGTCAGCAGTGGGCAGTGACAACATCTAGAACGTATTAGAAAGTTAACACTAATACTATAATATTAAAGTTTTATACCTAACTATGACTGTCTCTGTTATAGGTAATTCAGTGAGAAAGAGATGGAGGAAGGTGTTGCAGACACAATGATAATTTCCCAAGCACAAAATATCACCTATTTTAAAACAAAAGTTGCACTCTAGCATTGATAAAATGCATTCATGTGAAACCATAAAGAACATAATGTAAGAAAAAACGATGTCAGGCAAGTAAAGCCCACAAAAGAACTCACAAATCCTAAGAAATGCCACTTACTCAATCATGATAATACTCATTATTTGGAAATAAAATACAAACTTTGTGAAACAAAACATAAGCATGATTATTACGACACATTTACAAAGACCAGCAATCTCATAACATAGCAGTTCAATTAGCTTGGAGAAATTTTTCATTTGAACTAAGACCAATACTACAGGAAGAAGATGAATGTGCTACTGACCAAAGTAAATCAAGAATTCTTAATATTAAGGTGGAAATCCAAGGGAAAATGAGGTGTGTGTACCACCAGTGACAGACAGAATGGCAGTGGAGGAGGAGAAAGTGCTGACAATTATGAGCTTCATTTCACTCTGAATTACACGTATGAGCAAATATATGAGTACGACATAATGTGTCAATGTTATTGATTTTTTAAATTAAGATACTTATATTTTTGAAATGAAAACTTCTTATCCTCCATGCTTAATCAAGAGTAAATTCATCACAAAAATCAGGTAACATCAGACCTGAAAAACTCTCTGAATAAGTCTTCTAAAACCTGAAAAATACAGAAATCTAGTTAATTAGTGAAGAAGGTTAAATATCTCCAATTTCATTGCCACAGTTCCTCTATGTAAGGTTAGAATGAGAATATTATTCTGAAATCACTGTGTATCAAACTACTAGAGTGCATACAGTCACTGGGCATTGTAGGAAAATTGTCAGTATTAACTTTTTTGACAGACTTGTCAGCTTGTAAACATACTCCCTCACCCCCAAAATTAACTTAGTTTGCTAATATTTTCTTGTTTCAAAGGGGAGGTGTTCAGTAGGTGATGGCTGATGTCAAGTTTGTTTATTTTTTATGCTTCATACAACACCAGGGTTATGCTTGTTGCCCTTAGAAAAACAGGGGAAATATTTGTGAGCTTTCAACAGCCCCTTTGGGAAACACCATTTCTCAAACTGCCATTTGGGCTGTGTTCAGTACACAAAGTGCTTTGAGAAAAAATGCAACACATTTCTGATGTCATATAAGTTACTGATGTCTGCACAGATGAGATTTTGATCTGAGGAAAAAAACTGTGGAAGAGCATTACCAGAAAAACATTTAAATGAAGAAAGCAAATAAAAAAAAACACAAAGCAAAAGGAAGAAAACATCATAGGAAGATAAAAAATCAGAATAAACAGATATAAAACAGTAAACAGCAGCTGCTGAGAAAATCTGATTCAAAAAACTAGGAAGACATATAAGAATGGTTTAGATTCTGAACTATGAAAAAGAAATCTCTGTCACATGCATTTTTTCCAGGAAGAAAAGAAATGGAATACTAAGGTATCGGAGGCAATCATAGGTTTTGCAAGAAGTCAGGAAACAAAATATATTTAAAGGTCTCTAACAGTGGTGTCCCATGAAATTTTTCCCAAAACTTCTTTCGTCACTGATATACCCAAGAAATGAAATAATATAGTCAAAACTAGTGGTGTTTCTATTAAAGGCTGAAAATGGCAATCTTTCATGCAACACATCTAGCATCATAAGCAAGTTCCATAATAAATTGAACATTGCTAATTACNTAGCTTTACCAAGAACTAACATGTTGGGAATCATGTTCTGCACAGTTTTCTAACGAGCTTTTGGGAACTAACCAGCCACGTTACGTAAATACAAATTATGCATGGCTGTTCAGCTGGACTGTAGACACCCAGTAACACAGGGCTTTATTTGTCTCTTTGACGCAGAGTGATTAGTGAATGAGAAGACATCTGAGCTTACTGCACTGCTTGCCTTTACCACAGAGTAGTTTTTATTAATTTTGTTGCTTTGGAAAACAGCTGACATTCAATCTGGTAGAGAGAACGAAGATATTTCTGAACTGACTTCAACAATCCTTCTTTTTGACAGCTAGCTTGCAATGAATGAAGCTGAGTAATCAGGCACTCATGTTTGAAATAGGAACTGTACACCTGAAACACATCTTGAACTTGCATTTCAGACATGTTTGGATCTATGAGTGTGTTAAGATTTTCCATAATTTTAGAGACACTTCTCGAAATTTGATTGAATGCTGAACTTTGTACTATCAATTACATTGAGTAAGATATATTTATAACATTTTTTTGCAGATAATGGATGTTGTTCAAGTATTTTAATTTACATTTTCTTGAGAACAGCTCTTTCTCTGGACTCTGTGCAGAGTCTCAGTTTTATCTTCCTTGTGATCAAATACATCAGGATTCAGGTTTTATAACTTTGGGTGACTGAGTGAATAGCATTTTTTGTGCTTTTTATATTGCTGAAGAATCCAAACACTGCCATTACCAATTATTTTGATAATTTCTGCAGAACATGGATCTTGAACTGATTCTAAGAAGCCAGAGACTATAACTACTGGTTTTTGTTTTGTTTTGTTTTTGTTGGGTTTTTTTTTCTTAAAAAGTCTAATTTTAAATGGAATTTCATTAGCTAAGAGTGAGCTCTGTGTGCAGTGCAAAATTTTGTGGTCTTCAGTCTAAAACTGTTTCAAAACTGCTTGTGTTTCCTGTGTCAACCCTTCTACATGATAAAGCAATAAAGGAGAAATGAAACTTTATGTTTCCAGAATATACTGTACTGCTTGAACAATCTGGGTGATATGGTCTTTTCCTTATTATTTTGAATTTTTTTATTCAATATTGTAAGGTTTTACTTTATTTCAAAAGGCACTGTATAAAGCATACCTCGAGAGGGATAAAAAGAGCAAATCTTATTCTTATTGTTGCACTTAGTAGCTATATCTGACATAAACCAATATGTTTAAGGCATCATCATAAAAATAGTGAGAGTTGTTTAAGTTCT
>VZUA01074488.1:2670-13791 GCA_013401035.1 Horornis vulcanius | reverse complement strand
GGTTTTAGTGCAGGTCACAGGTCCTGTAAGGGCCTTGTCAGTCATTGCACTCAATTGAGCAGTAAAGAAAGAAATCAAACCAAAAAAATCTATCAAAGTATTTAATATTTAAATTTACTTAATTATTTAAATTTTTATTTATTTTATTTTAGCATTAAAAATGGTTGCTCATAAAAATCACTTAAGCATAGAAACAAGAGCAACAAATCTGCTTTGTTGTGGTTAAAATGAACCCCAAAGTGAGGTGCTGATAGCAGCAGTGATGGACAGAGCAGGAAGCTGAGGGCTGAAAGGGGCTGCAGGTGCACCCAAAGCCAAGGAACTCAGCACTGAGGGCAGGGCAATGTGCAGCAGCAGGCCCAGAATTGAAAGATGCTTCAAGCAACTGCTCTGCATGTGCCTGATTTTACAAGCTCGAGGAGCAGAGGTCACACAGCCATTGACAGAGCCCTGCTTGTTTCTGCCATCTGCCCCTTCTGGGAGGGTGCCCCTGTCCCTGTGTGCACACAGGGAGGGTGATGGGTCTGCTCCTGTGCCTGTGTCCCTGCAGGACACACTGATCCCAGCAGGGACCCCTGCACTCACACTGTGTGAGGCCCCAGAAATGTCCCAGCAGTTCCCCTGCAGACACACACGTGGGTTTGGTACACGCTGGAATTGTCAGGAAAGGAAGCAAAGACCTTGACCTGGCAATAAATCTCCTGGGAAGAGCGTGGCAAACAGTGCCAGGGAACTTGGCAGCCAGGAGCACTCAGGAATGTGAGAATATTTGTATGAGACCAAAAGAATTTAATTCCTATCTTCCCAAAATTCACCTCTAATTTTAGCCTTTAGGACAAATACCTTTGAAGTGTCACCTTTATGCTCTCTTGCCCTGGATTTCTGTCTTCAAACCTGGCCTTTTCCTCAGTGTGCAAATATTACTTCTTTTTAAAAGAGAATTTTGGGTATTAGAAAGCATTTCCTTCACTGTGAGGGTGGTGAGGCACGGGCAGAGGTTTCCCAGAGCAGCTGTGGCTGCCCCTGGATCCCTGGCAGTGTCCAAGGCCAGGCTGGACAGGGCTGGGAGCAGCCTGGGACAGTGGGAGGTGTCCCTGCCATGGCAGGAGGTGGAACTGGATGGGCTTTAAGGTCTGTTCCAACCCAAATAATTCCCTGATTCTGTGATTCTATCTATAATTACTCTGGAACTGGGCATGGTTACTTTGTATTAAGTGACTGGGACTATTTTACATTCCATCACTGGCTCATATTATTTTTGCTATCTTTAGTCCTTGTTTCACAGACTTCCTTTCCCCAGCAGCTCCCAGCCACCCTGCATTTCAAGAAAACCACTGAAATGTCTAGATAGAACTGGAAACTTAGTGGTAAAGTCCTTGCTTTCACCCCGTGCCAGCTGGGCAAGAGCAAAGGCACATCTGAGGGGGGAACAAGAAGGGTTTGCTCCCAGCTATACCTGCAGAGGGTTTTGTTTCCCCCAGCATCAGATTCCCCATCCACAGCCCCAGGGTGAACACAGGACACACCAGATGCCAGACAGGAGTGTGGATTTGGGGTGCAAACTGCCTGAAAAGCCAAGAGGGAAGGGGATGGATTCTGTACTGGATGGTCTGTGCCCAGGGCTTTAGAAATAGGGGGGTCATTGCAAAATCCAGATGGCTTCAGCTGCTCAGCAGTGTCAAAGCAAAGGTGTTTTTGGAGGGGATCTGCTGTGGGGGGTGGCTGCCAGGTGATGTGCATTGGAGAGCTCAGCCAGAACTGCCCAGACAATATCTGGAAATGCTGTAGGGACACACAGCTCTATACTGTGCCTGTCCCAATAGAATTTTTACATATATACATATATATATATATAAAATGCTGCAAATAGATGTAGCCTACTCATCTATACTCAATTAGGATTTGCATATTGGGGACATCAAATCCTGTGCCCTATCCTTCTCAGGGTTCTTTTTTGGCTGAGCTAGAGGGAAAAAAAAAAAGCAGAAAACCACATTGTGGATGCAAGGGGAAAAAACATCCTGGAGAAAATCTTCCAATCTCTGCTGGCAATCAGCTTCTGTGCTGGAGCAAAAGGGATTAGATCCCTAAGAGAAAGATAAACTTCTTCTATCTGACTTGGTGGAGAAAACTCTCACTTTACAGATAAATCTCCCTGTGTGCCATCTTCAGGGCTGTTTATCCTCTGTGCATCTCCCAGGCCAATTACAGGCCCTGGCTTTCTTTTTGTGCAGTGTCCTGCAGTTTTGAGCATTGTGCTCTTGGCTTTTTTGTGCCACAAAAATCAAGGACTCAGGTGAAGCCTGCAAATGCAGAATATGCAATAAATGCCCCATGAGTGTCCATCCTTCTCTCTCTGAATCTGTTTCACCTCCCCAAACTGAATCATTCCCATCTTTTCTCTCCCCCCCTCAGCAAGGACATCTATTTTAATTCAGGATTTTGTCTTTTCGTGCCTTCAACCCTCTCTCATACTGAAGCAGCATCGTGGTTGTCCAGGTCCCACCAATAGGCCTGGTGTGCCCCTGCAGTTCTCAGCTACAGCCAGACTCTGATATCATTTATGTATTGAACCTAAGCAAAATATTGATTTCTAGTGGTGTTTCTCACGATTTGCATTTGTGTAACAAAATTGTTTCTGCTACAAGTATCCATTTTCTCCCTAATTTAATGGAAATACAATTCTTCACGTGGGAATAATTCTGCTTGGCTTTTAAAACTGGCTGCACTGGGGACTGAGTTTACCAAGGAAAAAAAACTCATGACTTTGCATAGTCCAGACTAGAAATTATTCTTTGGGAATAGGAACCACTTACTTTCCTGTGGCAAACTTTTCCAGAAGGACTCCATTCAGTCATGCTGCCACGCCTTACACAGTTATTAATGAGCTCAGGGATGGAGACACAGTAGAGGGCTAATACACTAATGATCCTTCATTGATTTAACTGCAAACCTGCAGGTGTCATGGGTTTAAAATTGAATTTGAGGACAAGAAGAACTGTTTCTGTAAGGAATCAGCATCCATCTGCAATTTCAAACCACGGTATCAAAGCAGGTCCTTTAGTAGGAGTCTTTAAAGTAATTTCCTTTGCTTGTGCAAAGCCTCTAGTACTTTGCTCTTAGTATTTCTACCCATTACATTTTACTGCCTTCTTTCCTTTTTATGACCCCATTTTTATTTACAGTACAGCCCTTAATTTAGTAGTGCTGACACAGTTACACTTGCAGCAACAGCTTAATTACCATATATTCATGAATAGGGTGGTTAGGGATAGTAGCTACAAAACATGACAGATTCATTTGCATTATTATCATTAGCATGCTGCACAAACGAGTTTATGTTTGGGAAGGAATGGTTTAATGGGGCTATATTGGTTCCAGAAGAACCCAAGTCTAGAGGAGAGGAGTGAGCTGCCACCAGCACCATACTGGCCTGGAACCTTTGCAAATTGCACTCTGATCATGCTGACAGATGGCATGCAATGCCATTTTCCTACTCAGCAGAAAATGGAAAAATATAATAAAGACAGGACAGAGATTAGAGTCTTTATCAATGAGACTTGAAATCTAGTGCACCATATGCTTGGTATAAAAAGAAACATTCATCTGAAAAAATTAAAGCAGAGCATAGGCTGAATTTATCTGTTACTCTTTGTAGACTCTGTGGTTAGGTTTTAATCCATAATTTTAAACATAAGTGTAACTGCAGTGAGTGATAACGTGGTGCTCCAGCATCTTCCTTGCTCTCTAGTAGCAAGTCCTTCCCTCACTGCTCTCAAAACGAGACTCTCTCTGTGCTGAGGTGATTTTGCCAGCAGGAAATGGGCTGGTGCTCCCAGACCTGCCCCCCACCCTGTTTGCTGGTGGCAGATCTGACCCAATGCCCTGGGCAGAGGGATCTGAGCCAGCAGAACCTTTCCTCTGGCAAAGGCCAGGAGATGCATCTTCAAACATCCACAGCCAAGGCTGGTGTTGCTGCCAGGATTGTTGTGGCTGCTCTTTACTGGGTTTTCCTTAGTGGCAACAGATGAGGCTTGCTGGGTGCTTGAAATGTAAGCTCACAAGCTGTGGTGATAAATACATCCCTCCCAGCACCATGCAGGGATGGCCATCATTCCTGGGAAAATGCCAATGGCCAGCTCAGGTGCATGGGAAATTCTGGGCCACCACTGAGGGCACGAGATCCACCCCTGTTCCCTGCACAGAGCTGCAGAGCTCCAGTCACTGGGATGCTCAGGTGAGTTCCTGATGCTTGGCACAGGAAAAGTCCCACTGGAGTTACTGCACCTGCTGGAAATGAGGTGTTTACTGAAGTGCATCCCCTAATCTGCAGCAGGGATCAGGTCTGAGGGAGCAGGGAAGCCAAAATGCTGCTGAGATTTTCCCTTGAGGATGTGAACTCTGTTTATGCCATGAGATAAAACTGTCTGGGAAGGCTAATGACACAGACAGGAATGATGACTCTGCTCCCACTGGGGCAAGGGGACATTCCCCAGCCTTAGTGGTGAATTTGCAACACACAGAACTGGTGATTTGGAATTGTAACTATTTTCCCCCTCTTAACCTCACCTGTTAGCTTGTTCTTTGGGGTAGGCACTAGTCTGAGCAGCTGCTTCTTTCAGCCACACTCACATGAGAGAGCAGGGATTTGTTTGCAACAGGTAGAGAGGCTGTCCAGCCCATTTTCATTCTCTTCTGACACTCCAGAATAAGAGAAGAATACGTTCAGTTTTCTTATTCACCTAGATGAGGCAGCAAGGCCATAAAACCCCAAAATTTTACCTGGCTGAGTCCTAGGAAAGCTTCATCACAGACAATGAACATAAAGACACTTAGAGTACAACTTGCATGGAAAACAGGTGTGGGGGAAGATTTTTTTGGCAAAAAACTAAGCTCATCTGTGTTAAGAATCACTGAGGTGCTGGGTCTGTACCTTTTCAAAGATGACTCATTAGTCACCGCTCTAGATGGGCACTCCAGTGCTTGTAGTCAAATCCTGCTCACTCCTGGCTCCTGTGGCATCATTCTGAGGGTATCACTGCCTTATCTACATCAGGGGTCTTAGCAGTTTAACCCAAATTCCCTTGTGCTTTTTCTTCCTGAATCAGAAAGACCTAAACACTTAGAGACCGTAAATCCCATAATTTCTTGCTGGTTTAGGTGCATGTTGGTTCTGTGCAGCACGAGTGAGAGAGGCTGTGGATAACCCTTCACTCAGAAGTTGGCAGTGTCCGTGCTGGGAGGTGCTGGAGGTCACCCTGGCAGCCAGGAGAGACTGCAAAGGGGCCAGCAGACAGCAGCACCTTCCTAGGAAATGCTCCCAGACGCTCACATGCAGCCCTGGCACTTCCCAGCTCAGAGATTCTGTCCTGGCATTTGAGATCCCTCAATATTTCCTTCTCTAACTTTCCCTTGCTTGTTTGTGAGCTTTGTAATCTTCCAGCACCCACAGCATCCTGTGGCAAGGAGTTCCAATACTAACTCACGTATTCTTTTAAAAACTCTGCTTTAAACTGGTTTTTCTGCTTGTTGTCTTCCATTCCTGGAGTCTTGACTGACTCCCCACAGGCAATCCTGAGACCCTTGGATGTTCCTGGCTTTAGGATGTGTCAGCAGGATGTGCTTGTCAGGGTCGCAGGAGAGTTCCATTGGAATAAAGCCTGGTCTCTGTGTTCCTAAGCAGCAAAAACCCCACTACATTACTCAGCAGTATATCCATGCTATAAATACTCTCTTTTTTTTCGCATTAATTCATCCTTATTTACCACAGCAGATAACAGAACTCCGGGCTCAGATCCACGCAGCAATAAAAAACGACAGAAATTTCTCCCAGATTATAAAGATTTGTCATGTTGTCACTACGTTTATTTTCTCCATCTATTTCTCTCCTTTCTGTGCATTGCTTTATGCTCTGCAGGGCCCTCAGGGGAGGCAAAGAGGGTGTTGTTTTGAAAAATATAAGGTTTTTTTGATTAAAGGATACAAAATTAATTTGCTTCACAGAGCCTGGAAGCATATTATTTGACAACTGTACTTCACGGAACAAACACAGCACACATGGCCAAATTCATCATGTTGATCACCAGACCCTGGCCATTTGTTCTCCAGACTGGGGCATCTCTTTTGCAATTAGAGAGTGGGAGTTTGGTAAAACACATGGAAACACGGGTGGGTTTTTTTCTCTGGCTTGCACAAGGTTGGAGGAACGACGTGGCTTCAGCTCTGAACTGGGAGGAGCATTGGAGCCCAGCACTGACCACACTGGGGATACTGGGACCACAAAGAGCAGTGCTGGAGACTGAACCACCCCCACTGGTAACCCAAATTACATTTATTAGTCTAGGGTTAGGTCCTAACTAACCAGCAGAGATAAAAGAGTCACAGTGGTTCTCTCTGAAGGGCAGACTTTTCCCATTTAAAGGATTGGGAATTGGGGTTGAGTCACATCTGAAAGAACACCAGAGCACCATCACTGCCCTCATGCTGGTGCCAGTCACCAGGCACTGCACTCTAAGGTTATTTTGGATATGTGATGCTCTCAAAACAGAGCACAGCCAGTCTTTGGGCAGATACCATTACCAACTGGGGAACAAAACTGAAGACAATTTGCTTTTTTGGGGTATTTATACACCAGAAAACAGGGGAGAGAAATCTGTGTGGCTGCCCTGCCCTGGGAAGGCACATCTGCACTGTGCTGTCCCTGTGGATGCAGCTCCATTGGGACATCCCCTTGATGCACAATGGTCACATTGCCTGCTAAGCCCCTGTTTTGCTTTGTGTTTTTGAGTGCAACAAGGAAGAGCCCAAAATTACTCACACAGGCAGAAATGTCACTATGGAAACAAGGAGAGAGTTTAGCCTAGTTTGGCCAGTATTGACAGAGCTGCTCTAATAACCCAGGAGATGTTGTGACCCTGGCTGTCTGCAGAGAGCTCCTGAGGAGCACAAATCCTTAAATCTTCTAAAATGTTTCCGTATTGGGCCTAACAGACATTAGCAACTCTTCCCTATTCTCACGGTGCCTTCCCATATCTAAAGGACTTTGGGAGAGCACAGATGGGATGAGACCTGAGCAAACCTTGTGAAGACAGGCTGTTTTGTCATCCCAGCCTTTCCAGTGGGTCAGATGTGTCTCTCCATCAATGTGTGTTTAGAAATCACAAGCACAGAGCAGTTCAGGTCTGTTTTCTGCAGCCCCAGCCTGGGCTCAGGATGGAGAGTGTCCCATGGCACCTGCAAGCACAAAACACACTCTGGTGGAGCACCAGCAGTGACTCCTGCCACAGCAAACACATCTCGTGTGTACAGCACAACCAGTTCTGTCAACCCAAGTGAAAATAATGTTATAAAAACAAGTTGGATGAAATCCTGCTGCTTGTGAGCCCTGGAGAGAGCACACGTCCCCATCTCCCTTCTCCCTGTGATTTATTTGCCTCCATTTGCCTCAGTCCATGCAGAGAGCTTTCAGGAAGCTGCTGCTGTAACCATTTTTCTCTGCAGATGTGTTCTCTGTGGGTTCTTACCCTGTAGCCATTTGTCTGAAAGATGAACATGAGGAATACATGGAGATGAGACCCTTTCCTGCAGATCAGCACCAGCTCTCGCTGCCAGCACAGACTCTCACACCTCCTGTGGTATGAAACTAATTTAAGTTGAAAATACAATTAGAAGCAGTAATTCTGTAATGCCAGTGTTTTAAATACCTTCCAGACAGCTCTGTACCCAGAGAGAAACTCAATGTAGCATCCATGTGGATGGTCCCCAAAAAAGGCTGGGTGAGAATAAGCTCCTAAGGACCCCCTCAGGGAGATTTTGGATCTTTATTCCTGCCAAAAGTGGGGAACATGCTCGGGGCTCCCACCAATCCCAGAGATACTCAGCCTGAGCCAGTTTCCCTGTGGCAAACAAAGTAATGCATCTAACTGGGATGGTTTTGCTGGCTTCACTGCTTTTTGAGACAAAATACTGGTGAAGAAGGAAAAGAGAAGGAAAAGACAGCTTTTAAGCGTCCTGGGCACATCAAAACTTCTCTATCCTAGAGCAGCAGGAGTCTTGGTGGCCCCAGAGCTCCTGCAGGAACCAGGACCAGACCTGCTGCCTGGGAAGTGTTTCCACCCATGCTGGGAGCTGTAGGGAGAGCTCCAGGGGAGGTGCTCTCACCTTAATCCACGAGCCACGCTCAGCTTGAGTCAGCTTTGAGCACAGAACTTGCTCTGTCAGCCACCATCCACCCCTGGAACAACAAGAGAAAGCAAAGCCCTTCTGTCTTTTGAAGCCTTCCCCCAGCTCAGGTCAAAGTTAACTTGCAGGGATGATTTTTGTCACTCTCTCCTTGGAAGCAGCTGAGCCAGTGCAGGGGTGGGAGCTGAGTTTGGGGAGAGGAGTGAGACACACAGACACACTCCCACCCCAACCTCCTTAGCATGCATTAGAGGATGCTTTCAGTACAGCCAGGGTGCTGTGACCACAGGTTGGCACCGTTTCAGAAAGGCATGATTTCCTTCAAAAAAATTATACAGTCTTTAAAGATAATTAATTGACCCATTTCAGCTTTTGCTTTTATTCTTTTTTCTTTCATCCGCTATTTCCTCAGCCCATCATTCCTAATCTCTAACTGTCATCTTTTACACAGTCACACTTCTTACAATAGGCAGCTTAAAAGAAAATTAATCCTAAAGAGTCAAATCTATCCTGGTCCTTTCTGGGCTCATGTTTCTGATCTGATCCATTTTTTCCATGCTGCTCAAAAGCAGTGGAAAAAAATCTTCCTGCAAATCACTGCCTCCTTCAGCCTGTGACTCCTCTTATATGATTCATTTAGTTCTGTATAGGAAATAAAATGAGGCTAGATGATAATTTTTTTTTCCCACTGAGGCAAGTTTATATTGGGACTTCCTGGAGTCCAGCACTTCTTATTCTCCTTACTCTCACTGTGGTACTACTAAAAACACACAGGAAAGCGAGCTGGTGAAGCAGAGCTGTGAAAAATGCGAGGGATCTGCCAGGTTTCTCCATGTTAGGAAACACAAGGGTTTTGTCTCAGGATGCTCTAGTAAACAGAATGTAAAAATGCAGAGTGAGAGATGGAATAACCTCCCATACACAAGATAATTTCTGTGGGAGGGAGACGTCTGCACCATTAGTTATACTGAACATGTTCTCCTTTGCCTTCATTGTGCTTTCGAGTCCTGAGCCTCAGAAAGATTCCCCTTGGAGAACATTGAAATGAAAGACTGAATCAAGAGTCAATTAATTGTGCTCAGTAATTGTAATGCTCACATTACCTGGTCCTTCGGAGCAGTGGAAAGAGAAGAGCAGCTGCTGCTCTGCCCTGGCAGGTTCTGCCCCCTGCAGCCAGGGAAGAGTTGGATTGGATTCTTGGATTTTGGATTTTAACGCTAATTTCAGTCCCCAGCATCTTGGGGAGCACGTGAAACCTTTGCTGATGCCAAAGTGGTCCCTGCCCTGGGATGAGCCTGGGCAAAATGCAAGAGCTTTGCCAAGATCTCCCCTACTGCAGAGGCACTTCAAATGTAGCCAGGAAGGCTCTGGTGAGGGAGCATCACATACAAACTGGTATTTCAGCATTGACATGTCAGCTTTCAACCCTCCTCAGCTCTCCAAGCCCCTTCACAGACTGGAGGTCATCCTGGCAGGTTGACCAGGGTTGCCACCAGTGACCTGATCAACCTTCCCTCTGGTGACCCCTCCCATGCCAGCCTGCCATGAAAGTTGGTGGCTTTAATTTAAGACCCAAATAATGCTGTGACAGCTCCACTCTCCCACCAATTCTCATCCTTCCCAAGTCCAAGTCCCTTTCTGCCAGCTGGGGAAATTATTCACCCTTGTTAGACACTCTGATGTGAAGCATGGGTGCTGTGGCAGCCTCTCCTCCTGGAGCACCCTTTGCCTTCACACAGAGCATCCTCTGGGCCTGGTTTGTGGCCAGGAAGCCAGTGGGAATGTCTTGGGTGTGTGGTGAGCCCTCAGTGTGCCTCGTCCTGGGGAGACACTGGTGTCCCTTGTCATCAGGTGTGGCAGGGAGCACTCTGTAAAACTGGATGTGAAAATAAGGATAGTCCCCACAGGTATGTGTCAGTATTATTGCCCACTGAACCCACCTACTTCTGATTTTGGAAGGGTTTTAGCTGTGCTGCTCTGAGCTTATCAGATCTTTCATTCAGCACAGGCTGCCTCAACTGGTCCAGAGGCCACTGAGCACTCAGGATGTGCAGTAGGGGAAAAGGAGAGGGAAAGGACATCTGGAACTTGAATATTCCCTGCAAAGAGGTGCTGTTTCTTACCTACAAATCAAGTGCTCTTTGAATTTCCAAGGCTCACTTCCTCTTCCAAAGTGGAACAGAAATGTCCCCAGCCCCTCAGAAGACTTTTATGCCCATTGACTTTACAGTACATAAATCCATAATGAACACTACAATCCATAATGAACATAGATTATGAGAAAAGTCACAGTGATCAGCCTGAGTGAACATTTTGGCTCTGGATGCAGCAGAGCCAAGTCAGAAGATAGGCAGACACACACAGCTCAAATTTTTTCAGAAAAGCACACTTAAAATGGATGTCATTCCTATATATTTTTAGCTTTTAATGTGAAGTTTCACCTCTTTAAAATTAACTTCACTTCTGACATATAATGATGTGATTGTTCATCACGTCTTTGATTCTGCATTAGCTGTTGGAATTCAAGACTCTTTTCTCCACTTTTTTGAGTGCGTCTTAGTAATAAAGTTCAGTTAAAAAAAAAAGAAAAGTTTCTCTTCATATGCATTTCCCATGTGTGTGTAAAACTCACAGGCAGCTTCAGAGCTGCTCCTGATCTGAAAGCCCTCCACGAGCTTTTGTAAACTCTACAATATATCGCTGTCATTTCGTATCTAGCAGCAGGTGCTATTAAAGGACATAAAATATGTCACCGTAACCCTGGAGGAAATGGGAGAGGAGCGTGGTGGTTGCAGAGCTTTGTGTGCAGCAGGAGAGTGACAAGTGGTGGGTGTTTGGTTCTGGCACGTTCCCCTGGCAGGCTCCTTGCCTGGAGGGGTGCAGAGTTACGGTACCACTCGTGTGGCACCAGCTCTTCACATATGGATTGCAAATTTAGAT
>VZUA01074487.1:0-17162 GCA_013401035.1 Horornis vulcanius | reverse complement strand
AAAAAACTTTTATTTAATAGAGCTTTTAATCCAGACATGAAATCATTAAAATAAAATGGAGAGATGATATTTTGGATGAGAGCTCAAGAAATTCGGGTGAAATCCCATCTGTGCTGCAAATACTCTGCTTGAACTTTGAGAACAGATTTAATCTGTATTTGCCTTAAATCCCTCTTTATGAATTTAAGGTGATGATACTCAATTTGTCCTCCTCAGGGAACATCCTAAAGAAATGCATATGTGATTTGGAGCTTACCTCCCTCATTTCCTGTAATACTGAGAGTACAGAAAGGAACTTAAAAAGTGAATATTTGAGTAGATGAATACTTGACAAGTTGGTAATTTTAATGCTGTTGTACAAAGCTGGTATTGTATGTTAATGGCATGCCAGCCAATTCAGCCTTTTGAACTGGTATATTCTCTAAGTATTAAGTCGTCCTTTGAATCTACTCATTACAGCTGACATTCTGGAAAAGGATCTTTATTCTAACACAGGTGCTCTTGAAAATTATTTCTGTTTAGATCATTCCATCACAAAATCAGTGGGAGAAAGGCCATGTCTCCATTATTGAGACAGTAGGATACTCATTGGGATCAGAGCGTGTTGCTGGGGTATGGGTGGTAATACAGGTGCAAGTACAATAACAGTGTGAAAATGAAAACTGCTATATCAAACTGTTTTCTGGAGGCAGAGCAAATTTATCTTCCCAAGTGCTGAGACAAAGTTGCACAGTAACCCTTTGTTGCAATGCTTGCATCACACTGCAATCCTCATACTGTGGATGATTATTGAATGGAACCAGGAGACAGTCACTACCTAATCAGTTTATTATTATTGCTCTTTTTAAAGTGAAATTGTTTTCCCCAAAAGAAATAATAATAATAAAAAACTTTTGAAAAAGACGATAGAAAATGAGACCAGACATGCTAGCAATAATTTTTCATTTGACCATATCCCTGAACAAGATAATTCACCTATGCTTCAAGTCTATCCTGAAAAGTGTTGCTGTTTTCAGAGATAAGCCTAAAGCTGGAAGCTCAGATCAAGAGCAGATCTCATTGTTGTGGCAAATACTGCTGTACATCCAGATTCATTATTGCTTGTTTTCACAGTCTTTATAGTAGTTGAATTTGTGGAGCTACTTGCACTCTACAAAGGGGTTTGAATGGTTTTAATTAAATGTTGATAAAACAGAAAAGGAATCTTGGGATGTGAAAACAAATTAATTCTGGTCATTAGTCACCTGACAAGCATATTACAGTACTGATTTTTTATAGCTCCATGGATGCCTGTGAAACTGGAAAGATGGTATTCTAAATGGATTCCTTGTTAGCTGCTTTGAGTCAATGTGAATATCACTTTAGTTACCTACTAAATTACTGAAGCAGTTATGTAAAGTGCTTTCAAGGCACTACATTACCATGCCTGTATCTGATTTTGAAAATGAATTCTGAAAGGCTTAGCTGTAAAAAATATAGGATCAGCTTAGTATAGTTCAGAAACTGCTGGAAAATCTTGAAATGAACATAGTAGGATGTTTTGGTGATATGCAGCTGCCAGCTGATCTTATGGACATGGCATAAATATATTCTATATCCTTCCTTCTGCCCTGTTTTCTTCTTTTCTGTTTGTTGCATGTCACCTGAGGTTAACATTTGTCCTCTACTTTTTGTATCCTATGTAGTACTCCTGTCAGCTGAGAAAAAAACAAGTCAAGTAATAAAATAGGGTAGCACTTTGCCTTAGCTAAACCATGAGGAATCACTCTGATTTTGTAAATTGATCAAGCCTGTTTGATAAGGAAACCAGTCTATGTAAATACAACAGTGTGATGCATATGGAAAAACTCCTCCAGGTTCCCTAAAAACCTGCTACTGAGGTGTGTATTACTGGGATTATGAGGGACACATAATGCTTTCTATTTCTATGCAATTTGTTCTGGCAGTTTCTGCAACGAGTTGTACCAGGTCTGAAAATTACTTTTACCAATGTACTGCTACTTGAAGTTGCTTTATTTTAGCTGTTATGCAGGAAACATCTTCTTATGTCTCAGTTTATCAGCACAGACTATTACAAAGATTGAAGGATGTTTGGATATCCAGATTATATATTAATTTGCAGTAAAGTAGTGAATTGGAAGAGAGCATAAAGTAAATTAACTAAACTAGGCCAGGAAGACTAATTTCTTTATCTTAACATAGCACGTTGTGATCATTAGATTTTCCACCAAGAATGAATCTTGCTTGCCTTTTGTCTGTAATAGAGCTGACAAAGAAAAAAGGAGAAAGGAAAAGAATGAAACATTTGCATTTTCCTGGCTGACTGACACAGATTTAGAAACCCTTGAAGAGTCAGTCTGCCTGTTGAGCAGATAGGAAATTGGTATAATTGGCATAATTGACACCAAGATCACCTTTGCTATCTGACCTTTAGGACTTTGGAGCTCATGTGAGTCACAGGCCTGGGAAACTTTGGAAAGCCCTGAACAATCTGTGTTAAAGACAGCTTGTCTGCATGCTTGCCCTGATATTCTGGGTCAGGGAAGGTTTCTGGGCTTCTCTGTTAGTAGAATAAGTCTGCACAGAAGGCAGCAGTGATACAGGTGTCTGGGTGATGCAGGGCAAGCAGAATTTTTATGAAGGTCACTATTTCCAAGAGGTGTTAAAAGTTCAAACGGAAGAAAAAATGTTTGATCAGTAATTTTTGGCCAGCTGAACCTTCCATCGTTCCTTGGACAGAAGCAACATTTTGGCCAGGTGGGGCTTTACTCTCTTAAGGTGAGTGCATTCTATCTATCCAAATACTACAATTGTCTCTACATGCCTGCCAGGGTATCAGGGTGGCCTCTGCATCTAATACTTGCACAGAACCAAAAAAATCTAATAGAGAACAGAGTGATAAACATGCCATTGAAATACTGTGCTCCTGAAGTACATTACAAAGGAGATCTGCAAGGCAAAACTTTGAGGGAAGGACGGAAGAGGAACAATACCAGCAACTAGAAATGGGAAGGCTCTTTTTGTTTCAGATCCCTGTGCCTCTGAAGTTAGTAGCTGTCACCTAAAAAATGTTGTTATCTCGAGCAGAGGAGCATTAAGCAGCTTTAAAGAAAAGGAAGAATTAGGTTCATTATCTTAAATTGGCTTATGATAGAACTATCTTGGAACATTATATAATTTTTAAATAGTGCATTAAGGAATAAAATAAAAAAGAACAATTCTTTTAACATGATTGACCAATGAACTGCTGTTGGTTGGTTGACCCTGACTGGATGCTAGGTGCCCACCAAACCTTCTCTATCACTGTCCTCCTCAGGTGAGCAGAATAGAGAAAGCATAATGAAAGGCTCATGGGTTGAGGTAAGGGCAGGGAGAAATCACTCACCAGGGACTATCATGGGAAACAGCGTCCTCTTGGAGAAATCAGATTAATTTCTTGCCAATCAAATCAGAGAAGAGGAATGAGAAATAAACCCAAATCTTAAAACATGTTCCACCAACACCATCTTTATTCTTGGGCTCAACCTTACTTCCATCTTCTCTCTCTCCTTCCCTCAAATGGCACAGGGGGATGGGGAATTGGGACTGCAGACAGTTCATCACATGTTTCTGCCACTCCTCTGCCTGGAGTGACAGCACTCCACACACTCTTTCCCTGCTCTGGCCTGAAGTCCCTTCCAGAGGAGACAGTCCTCCATGAGCTTCTCCAGTGTGACTACTTCCCATAGGCTGCAGTTCATGAACTGCTCCAAAGTGGATCCCTTTCCATGGTGTAAAGTCCTTCAGTAACAGGCTGCTCCAGTGTGGGTTGCCTGTGTGGTCAGAGGTCCTGTCTGCAAACTTGCTCCAGAGAGGGCTCCTCTCTCCTTGGGGCCACAGGTGCTGCCAGGAACAGACGGCTCCAGTGTGGGCTTCTTACAGGGTCACAGCCTCATTTGGGCATCCCTCTGCTCTGGTGTGGGGTTTTGCACAGGCTGCAGGTGGATCTTTGCTCCACCATGGACCTCCATGGGCTGCAGGGACACAGCTGCCTCACCTTGGGCTGCACCACGGACTGCAGGGGAATCTCTGCTCCAGTGCCTGGATCGCCTCCTCCTTCACTGACCTTAGGGTCTGCAGGGTTGTTCCTCTCACATATTGCCACTTCTCCCCTCTGACTCCTGCTTTGTACCTTTTTCCCCTTAGCTGTGTTATCCCAGGGGCTCCACCTCTGTTGCTTATGGGCTCAGGCCTGGCCAGTGGTGGGTCCATCTTGGAGTTGTGTGGCATTGGTTGTGTTATAATCCTTTGAGCCTTTGCTACTAAATGTAATCCTTACATACATGTAATGCCATATGTTAAAATCAATGGCATTGCATCCTACCCAGTGCTGCCTTGTAAGAGTTTAAAGAAAACAACCCTGGGAAGTTACCACTGAGAATTCAGCTAAATTCAGGTAAAAGTATTCAGCTCCTCTTTCTTTGTTAAAACAAGATAGTTTTGTCTCACAAAATGGCAGTAGGCTTGACTGATTGTAGTTCTAAGAGACTGATATTGTTCAAAAATTGAAATGTACATCTCATTGGGAAAGACATGCTGTGCAAAATAGACTGCCGCCCCAAAACCAGAAGGAATAAAAGTTAAAAATTGAAAAAAGAACAACAGTGTTTCAGAATATATCTTATGGAAGAATCTTTCAAGGTCAATACTCATTTCTATTCCTCTGCATCTAAACTCCTTATATTCTCTAGGCTCAAACTTCAGGTACAGAAACTAGCAGAGCTTTGATAGGAGAACGAGAAAAATATTTCTTTTATTAAATAGGACTGTGCTGTTAGCTCAAAATGGAGATACAGTCAGTGAACACTGAACCCATACCTGACTTGTTCCTCAAAACCAAAAAAACCCCACTTTATAAAGCAGATAAATTTTCTAAAATCGTGATTAATAAATTCCCCTGCTGCCTTCTTGCACTATAATACATTCAAATCCACTTTTCAAAGACCTGAGCTGTTATGAGGCACTGCATTTTCCTTTATCTCTCCTACTAGTGACAGTAAGATCTCTGCGTCCCAGAAAGTCAGGCAACATGGATCTCATCTCACCTCTTGCCCTGCCGCCTATTACATGACAACTCACAGCAAACCCAAAGCTTGCTGGGGCAGTAAGACAGGGCAGGAAGGTGGCTGTGATCATGAGGAAACTGCAGATCTCTTCCCTATAACTGAGCTGAAGCAACATGCTGGTCCCATTGTTTTTATGTGCATATTTTTGGCAGTAAGTGAATCAGAATATGTTGTTTTCTGCTACCACAGAGAGTCATCCAGCACTTCAGATAGTGAACACATTATTTCATTCTGAGGTTTTGCTGTTACTGCTCCAGATTCTGATCTGCTTGTGCTGTCTGTAAGGAGACATAGTAAACATGCTCGATTTAATCCCACCCTATGAGAAAGAAAATAAGTCTTTTTTTGACACAGAGAAGACTTAAGATTTTTATTGTGAATTCTCAGCAAAACTAACTTTGGCTTGAAGGCTTCCCATGTCTTTTACCAGAAGATAAGTAGGAAACTACTTTTCTGGTAATTATTCTCAACATTTTCCTGTATTTAGAGAGACGCTAAAGGAATTCACATGGAAGGAATTTATGGAGCAGTTTGATTAGGCAGCAGGCACAACAGGCAGTGCTGTTTGGAGGGCTAACACTTGCACCAACTTTGGAGCTTTGAGGCACAAAGCCAGAGGCCAAGTGACATTAGCTGCTCAAGAAATGCACTAATCGCCTTAGAAGTGCAATGCCTGGAGAGTGTCTTAGGTGTTATGTAATGGAAATTGTACGTGCAAGGATAAAAGTCAAACCTTGTGTATTTACTGAAGGTTATTGACGTAGCTGTGACATCACTGACAGACAGTCACAAGACACCTTTTGTGTACATAGTGCAACAGCCAGTTGGCAATTAGCACAGTGCCACCCAGGCAGCTGGAAATGTGGTACTGTACCTACAAACACACTCCAGGAGGTGTTCCTCTAACAGCTGGCTGCCTTTCATACACCACACACAGAAGGTACCATGGGACCGACCATTGGTCTTGTAGTAACCATGGCAGTGTCGTCTGAAGGGTTGGCTTTCCCCCATACATCAGAAAGGACACTGAGGTACTGGAGTGTCCAAGGATGGCCAATGGGGCTGATAAAAAGTCTAGAAAACATGTGTGATGAGGAACAGCTGAGGCAACTGGAGTTGCTTTGTCTGGAGAAGAGAAGGTGCAGGGGGGACCTCATTGCTCTCTATAACTGCCTGAAAGGAAGTTATAGCCAGCTGGAGGGCTTGTTCTCTTCTGCCATGTCACAAGTGACAGGAGGAGATGAAATGGCCTCACATTGCGCTTGGGGAGATTCATATTAGATACCAAAAAAGAAATTCACTGAAAGAGTGGTCAGGAATTAGAATAAGTTTTCCAGGGAGGGAGTGAAATCACCCTCTCTGGAAGTTTTCAAAAGGTGTCTGGATATGGCACTTGGGAATATGATTTAAGGGTGATTATTGTGGTGCTGGGTTGATGGTTGGAATGGATGATCTTGAAGGTCTCTTTCAAACTTAATGATTTTCTGACTATGATAACCCACATCCTCTTTATGATTGTTCAGCTCGAAACACAAACAATGATTTGAGCCTATAGAGTGCTTTTGTTAAGATCTATGCAGTGTGAAGGACTCTGCAAAATGCCAGTGGGCTTTTCACTTATTTGGGGTATTCAGACATCTCTTTAATAGGTAGAGGCTAGGCAAGCATAAAGGAAATACGTTAATGAGATAATTAAGATTGTAGTGGATCATGACTCATCCAGAGTAGCAGAAATCCCAAAGTTAAAGAAAGCAGCCCTGCTCTGCATAGAGACATTTGGCATACAAAGACAGTCCCTGGGTGAAGCAGTTAAGTGGCATGATGTCCTGATAAATTCACAACTCACAGAGGCTGGAAGGTGGCTTCAGAAGCCCAAACTTGTGAACGGAAGAGTTTGGATATCTAGACATATGATACCTAATTCCCTGATACTGGAGAGTTCCACCACAAATCAGTTGAATTTTCTAGACTGGATTTTGTAGATGTCTCCTCTATGATCAAGCAAAATGCTCTATGGAACAACTTTGAACTGCTCAATGGAAATCATACGATTGGTGTGGGAGGATGGAATGTAGCCCGTGAGTTTAAAAGCAATTGTTCCTACCTGCTTCTATTAAGAGCTGAAAAAACTAAGGAATTAAAAAAAGGAATGCAGTAATTTTCCTGCTACTGAGCAGTTCAGGTCAGATATTAGGGCTCTGTGCAAATCTGTTAATTTAATTGAAACTCTACAGCAGTCTCTTTACCAGAATTCACAAACCTGATAAACAAATCCCACAAAGCTCATAGGCTTCAGCTATCAAGTCCACTGCTGTTCAGCTGAAGGCCACACTCTGATATAATTGTAGAAGCCATGGACTCTAAATAAAAAGGAAGAAAACAAGAGAGCTAGAAAATTCTCTATAAAGAAGTAAAGATTCTGTTGGCAAGTCTTAAATGCTTCTACTAAGCTTTGCATTTTTACCACAGAAGAAAATGATAATGTGGTGGTAAAAGATAACTTTAACTAGAAACAAGATAGAAAAGGTATTTAGGAATTGCTGTAGTGAATCATCTTCAGTGGACTACTGTGGCATCTGTTCTTTGACTGTGGTGAATGCTGCAGAAGTGGGGACTGGGGTAGTAAACAACCCTGCAGCAGCATGTCCTAGGAGAAACCATTAGAGTGGGGACTGCAGCCCTCTCTTCATGACTCCAGCCAGGACTTACTGGGTGATGAGATGCCCCTCTTCTTTATTTTGCTGTCAACCCCCACTTTTCCCTGTGTTACTACCATGCAGGTTTCCAATTCAGGAATCATTTGGTGTAGCAGGATAGAGAAAGAATCATCCCAACGTTTATTCCTTTCTACAAGTCATGTTTTTGCTTTCCCTACTTTGTTAATCAGTTTTATTTCCTGAGACCACCTCTGACATCACCTTGAAACACCACACTGTGAACAAAGGACACCATTCTTTTCTTGTCCTGTCAGTAACTACTGCATTTGGCAAGAACAAGGATTTGTGGCACAGGAAGGAAAGGTTTGGGAGCAAATACTCAGATGACTTGCCCATACCAAAGAATTTAAATATTTTCATCTGCTGAGCACCAAACTAATTCATTTGAAGTTTCATATTCTGAACAGGGGCTGTGCCATTTTGCAGAACTTGGAGACTTCTCATCTTCATACACAGCAACAATGAATTATGAGCTGTGTTTCTGCGCCCACTGCCAGCTAGCTTCATATTTCAAGTACCTCCATCAAAGCAGAAAATACTGTCAAATAATTATAAAACAACGTGATTTGATGGACCTTATCCTGTATCTTGAAAGAAACCATTCAGCTGAAATTGAGAGCCTTATTTTCCTGATGTAGGAAACTCTTAACAACAAAGGAAATAACACACAGGTTTCAATCCTGTAACTTGATGTTTGTCAAAGCAATATTGAATTCTAGATCAGAAAAATCTTAGACAACAATGGTTCAGATTGCTTCTGTATTTTAAACTCATAAAGAGCTCAGGGAGAGTTTGCTTCTTAACTGTGAGCCATGGCCTGCAGCCGTAGTGATGCAATTTGCTACAGAAAAAGGATTAAATTCATTATATTTACTTGCAATGTTATCTGCAAAGATTGAGTTGATACATGCTTCCCTTTTGGCTCTGCTCTTGTCCTTGTGACCCTCTGGCTTTGTACCTGTAATGCCCTTGAAAAGGTAGGCATACAATCCACTTGGCTGTCTGGTAGGTGTCTGTCAGGCGAAGGCAGAGCTCTGCCTCTTCCCCAGCACTTGACAAGTGTCCATGGACAGCAACACAACCGTGCCTTGCATTCACAGACAAAGAGCAGGACTGTGCTCAGTCTGCTCGGAGAGCCAAGCACTCTCATGCTTAAGAATTATGATCAAATAAAATTGCATCAGTGGTTTTGCATCTTCCAAATCTGCAACAAATCATGATCACCTTAATAGGCAACGATCACTGATTACCCCAAGTCAACAAAAGAATTAGTTCTATGTCTCCTCGAATGAAATGCAGAAGTTAAAATACTTCAAAAATGAATATTTATTTTGCTTTACAATGTTATCTACTCTTGCCTTACTGTTGTTTTCAGAGAGATGTCATATACTACTCCGCCTTTCCTATTATTAGAAGGTTTCACTAGTGACTAATATTTGCAAATCAACTACAGAGTAATGGAAGCTTCTTCACCTTTCATTGAGATCCCCAAAGGCATTTAGGATCCAATGGCTATGGTGGCCAACCTTGGCCAGATTGTTCTGAACTGATCTACTTTGCTTATACATTTGTATCCCAGAAGTGGAATTTGTTGGAAACATATAAAAATATTATTTGTTGAGTAGCAATCAGCTCTTTGTCTCTTTTGACATGTGTCTAAGTGAGGAAGGTTAATATGTAAAGCAGTTGACATGCAAAGCAGAAAGTTACATCATAAGGTCACAACATAGAAAGGAAAGGAAAACATAAAACAATGCAAACACGAAAGAAAAATGAGTTTGTGTTTCCAGAGAATGATATCACAGTTTTCTGTGACTTTCCTTATCATCCCTAATAGCTTTATAATTCCAAGTCAAGACTTGAAAGAAATCAGTGACAATAATTCCACTGATTTCAATATTTCCTTCTTACCAAGAGATGCACATATAAACACCATCAGTTTTGCCATTGAACAAAACATTTGTCTTCTCCTGAAAAATACTATAACAAAAGACAAGAGTTAATGTATCAATTGTGGCATATTTTCCTTGCAGAATTGTGGAGAAACATTGACAATGGCATTGTGATCTGCTACGTGCTCCAGCACAGCAAAAGATTTCGACCATGAAAGAGTATTTAGAAAAGCTAGAGTCAGAAATGGAATGTAGGGGAATGGGATCAGTGTATGGCAACAGTGACATGTAGTGGGACCTGACCTGTCACGGTATGGCTTTGTAGCAAGAAATAAAACTGAATTTAGAACAAGAGCTGCCACGTCTGACTTTCAGAGCACAGCACGAGCCTTTTACATCTCCATTGTTGACAGGCCTAAATGTTTTGAACAAGACCTAGGTGGGAAAAAGGGTTTATATAAGTCATTTGCCATTTAAACTGCCTGGCTTGATAGAGTTGGATGGGGCAAATTCAGCATATCACTTGTAGCCTGCTGGAGGCTTCCAGCCATTGAAATAACAACTGGCATTTTTACCACATTGTTTTCAATTAAAAGAGTGTATATAAGGGGAAAAAAATGACACAGATCTTGAGCAAAAGCTTGGATGCTATTTGACAGCAAGCTCTTACAGCAGCCCTTGGTCTGTGCTGCACGCTTCTGTGAGTGTTTGCCCAGGGAGCAGCAGCCAGGGCTCTGCCACTGACAGCACCTCCAAAGGCAGATGAGCACACAGGTGTGTGCGTGGGTGGGGAGTGTGTAACTAAGGAAGAACAATAGCAAATGGAGAGATAAACCACACAAAGGGACAATGTTTGAGCTTTGTTATGAAAACTCAGAGACAGCAAGAGCTGTAAAAGTTACTTGCTGTTCCACATAATGAGCTAACTGGTACAAAATTCTGTAAAGGCCCAGGACTCCTCCACGTTTCTTAAGGACAAATGAATGTCTTTCATTTTGCTAGAAGAAAAGTTCTTGCCTGAGTAGATATGAGTGACTTTCCTTCCCCGTCATTTCTTATGTGGAATTCTGTACTGTGTTAAATGCAAAAATTCTGTACTGTGTCTTTGATGCAAAAATTTCAGCCACAGGTCATTCTGTATGTAAGGTTATATTCCCTTGGTTATTTAGATCTGTATATTATACGTTTGTAAGCTTTTTACAAGCTCATTTGTGTGTCTCATGATTAAAAATTCTGTTTATGTTTTTTCGCTTGTCAAGACATAATCAGCTTTCATGCTGTGTCTATGTGATATCTTCAGTAATCAGTTAGGTTTATGGGGAAAGCAGGAGCAGCTATGCTGTACAAAGTGCTTCTTGGGGATGAGCTGAAGCTGTGAACTCCGTTTTCATTCTGCTTCGCTTAAAATCTGAAAGCTGTGGGCTGCTGCCAGGGGAAGTTTCTCTAACAGCCTGGACTCTGTTAGCTAACTAGCTCCCCCTCTTGAAACTCCAGAAATGCTGACAGGAGTCAGGGATGTTAAGGGAAACGAAATGAAATCCATCGGTGTTGGAGTCCTCTCACTTTTATAACCGTTGTGGATTTTTTTTTCTTGTGTGTAAATGACAGCTGGGGAATGTCCTTATTTTGCTGCTGGTGGTTTCTGAACTGACCTTGTAAGAATGTGAAAGGGGTTTTAGCGTCTGTTGCAGAGAAATTCAAGGCTGCAGAGGTCACCCTAGTGCCAGTGTCCAGTGGAGAAAGGCAGCAGAGTTCCCCAGGTGAAGGGCACTGGAGAAGGATGGTGGAGGACAAGGATGGCTGGGGGACAAGATGGTTCAGCTCCACCCCGCAGCAGCCCCTGCTCGGGACTCCAGCAAACACCAGGGCAGGACGGGAAGCGCCCATCTGTGCAGGACACAAACATCAGCTGTGCCTCCCGGGGCATTCCTGCCCGACAATGAGCCCAGCTGACGCTGGGAGGTGACAGCTGTGCTGCTGCGCGGCAACAGGGCTGTCAACACAGTAGGTAACTACAGTCCGGATTTTCTGTNTTTTTTTTTTTTTTTTTCCCTAGAACAGATATTAGGTATCTGGAGAGAATTTGTTCTAGGGCACCAAATGGAGAGGTGAGTCTGCAGTGAGAAAAAACTGTCTTTGGTATAGAACAGGCCTCATTACATGGAACCCTTTTCCACGTGGATTTTAGAGAGAGCTGTCCTTGCCTGAAAATTCCCACTCGGAAAAAATTAATATAATATCAGGATGGATAAAGGGCAGGAGAAGGGAAGTGTTCTTGCTTTGTAGAGAGGGGTAACTGAGATATGGAGCTGCACTCAGACTTCATACTACATTATTCAAACATCCAAAGACTTACTAGATGAAAAAACATTTGCCTTCCCTGCCATCCCTGAAAGAATGGACATTAGAACTTAGGACACCAAATTTCCAGGTTTTTTTTCTGGCAGTGGGCTATAAATCTAGACCCTTTTTGTTTCTTCTTCCTCTCTCCAGTACCATGAATCTTTCATGCCTTTGGATAGTGGCCCACTTGCAACATGAAGGACAGGGTAAGATCAGCATATAATCAGGTGAGATTTATTCTGGGTAGGGACAGAAGTAATTTTAAATCTGTAAATTGAAGAGAGTGTGACCAACTTTCTGGATAAAAATCAATTGTTTAAGATTGAGAAGACTATCACTAGCTAGATTTTGCCTGAATATGATGCCTTGTGTAATTTTTAAAGGTGTGGTAGGATCAGATAACTGAGCTGTTTTGGTGTTCCAGCTGCCTGTGTGTCACTGGTGCCATTCACTGAACCAAAGTGGAGCAGCCATCACAGCTAGGCATGCAACTGAGAGTTTATACCCTTCTCATGCAAATAATGTGGCATTTACCCATTTCTCATTTAATCCAAGTGGCTGAAGTTTTATAATTTTTGAAGTCAGGCTTAAACCTTTCTAATCAGCCTAAATACATCCTTGGAGATGCATCTTAGTTGTTTAGGTCTCCTGAACTCTATATAAATCCACTGTAGATCTTTCAATATCTTTCAATATCTTAGGACACCTGTCCCAAGTCATCCTGAAAATCTGTAAGAACTGAAAACAAATTACTCATATTCCTCCCAAGAGTTCTAACCACAATATGGTGTTTCACTTAAATTCAGTAAGCATCAATTTTTAAATAAGTGGCAAACAGAAGGATTTAAATTTTTGGCTATCCATTGTAGGACACTGTAAGTGCCACCTGATTCTTCAGATGAATATCACCTTCAGGACATCTGCGACATCTCTCCTGTAAGTCTGCACTGTAAATTGTAAACATTGACCCAGTTAGAACTATTTTTCTTTTTAAAACTCCCATTTCAATGATGGAGAAAGACATACATAAATGTTTACAGAAATACTGTTTCAAGGGTACACTCTCAAATCTGCTGAAATACTTGCAGTGTTCAGGTAACATCAATGTAACCACTTTAAAATCAGTGGAAAACAAACAAACAACAAAGGTATTTCAGTTTTTTAGTCTCCAAATTGTATTTCTACTTTACCGACATACAAAGAAGGCTATTAAGGAGGCAGGTTGAGGTAAATTTTATTTAACCCTCTTCTGAAATCTTCTAACAATGCAGTATTTGCCCAAAAAGTAATACATATTTTAATTTCAAATAGTAATGAACAAAACATCAAGAAAAGACTGGGTTCTATTTTCCATCCAGCCTTTTCATATTTGTTTTTACAGTCCTCTGAAAGCTTGCTCTCTGCATGCTTTTTAAAGTAGAACTTTAGCATTAAGCTTTTCAATTGGTAATCTTAGAGAAACTCTGCCCATTTTTATCTGTTGAAAATCTGAACTTCAAACGGTTTCACAAAAATCAAAGCAAAACAAAAACCCCTTGCTATTATGCATAATAAACCAAATTATGCACATAGGAAACTTGCCATGGAGTGTGCTAGTATGTCTGAAAATACAGCATATTATTCCTGATTTATATTTTATAAACTGCACAAATACCAGCACATATTAAATGCCTGGGTCTGCATGCAGTAGTGTTTTTTAATGCTCATCATATTTAAAGCTGGGGGTCCTCTAGGCAAAAAGTGACTGTCTGGTTTGGAGGTGAAGCAAAGAAGGTCATCTACATTAAATGAACTAGACTGGGCTCAGTAATAGTGAGCCATTCTCAAATACTAATGACCATCTGGATTACAGATGCAGTAGCCAGATTGTCTGTTGTGTCCACCAAGTGAGTTGTCTTACCCTGGGAAAAAACTGTCATCTGTCTGTCTTGCCCTGTAGACATGAGCTTTCTTCCAACCTGTCCACATGGATTTACTGGTGGCAAGGTCATCCCGTTCTCTGGAACGTCACTCACTTGTATTTGCTGGCTGCTTAGCAGCTGCCAAAATTTTTGGAACAGAACAGAATGGCAAGGGGCTGGAAATAAGATAGTAAAACTGAAATATTTTCTCTTTCTTTCTGGTGCACATTCACCAGTACTTAAAGGAAACAATACCTATTTATTAGTCGGGTAAAAACTGTTTTCTCAGCTCTGTTTGTTAAATAGATGATGTCGGTTTTAGGGTGTTTCTCTTCTCAGCTCCCATGCTGTGAAACTACTTTCCTTTTGTTAAGCAGAATAAGCAAATCATTGCAAGACCTAAAATCTTGTTAAAAATACACCAATTTGATTTGGCATTTAATTAACACATTTTTGTTTGGTATTACTCTGTAAGTCCTGACTCTACTTTCAAATTCCCTTTTCATTTTATTAATGCAATTATGCTTTGCTTTTAAGGGTGCCCAGAGAGACCATAATCTATATATTTCTGCTGTGGTTTTGTAGGTTTAGCATCATGCTATTGTTTATTCAATAGAGGATTATAAATATTTTTCTGAGTACAAAATTTAGAAGCTATTAATTCCTGAACACTTTATACTAGTGAATGTTATCCTCATGTTTGAAATACACAATTCAGAATATGCTCTGCAAAGTATTGCAGGCAGTGAATACATCAAGCACTTGCATTTGTTTTCAAAGGTTCTTTATATCCTTGTGAGCACATAGACAATTAAAACCTGAAAGGCATTTGTGCCTGAGTTAACTTCAGTTTCTGGAGAAAATTGTCCTTCCAGAAAAGGTTTCATCCCAAAATCTACAGGTAGGTAACCTGGGGATTAATTCGTGATTGTCATGGTCAAGTGTTTTTGCTAATTAATTTTGCTAATGAGGTGATAAACAAACTAAGGGAGTCCTCTCCTTTTTAACACTAGCTCAGATTTCATTAGTAGTAGCTTGTCCATGACAATTGCAGGTAAATCCCAGGCAGTATTCATTACAAACAGTAAATGCAAGGCACTAGGATACTCTGACAACAATTTTAGCCTAAAGCCTTGAATGATTCTTGTAATTGTCAAGCTGGATGTTCAGTGAGCTGCAGTGTGAGTGGGGAGGGCCGTACTTCCATGTTACAGCAAACCCACCACATGGCTTTGATGGGAATATATTGTGAAGAATAATGTCAGTGATGGTAAGATAGGAAGGAAGGAGGGTTGCTGTTGAGGAACTGGAAAATGAGAAATTCTGTGTGTTTAGGGACATGCATTCCTGCACAAGTATGTGCTCTCTCTACATGCTAAATAGTTTTACAGTGTTAAGTGTGTGCTTAAGTACCTCCTCACGCTGGAGTTGCAAGAGACATGGCTAAGAAAGCAGGGAAAAAAGGAATAGAGAAAAGGAAATAAAAAAGGGAACCAAAAGAAAAAAAGAAAACCATAAGGTTTTTTACTCATTTACTTCATGGACTGCTAATATAGCATATATATGTGTATCTCTGTGTATATATAGATGTAGACAAGTGCATATGGTCAGATATTCAGAAAGTCTGTGTGCAGACAGAGCTTTTATCTTCATTATAGTTAAAAGAGGACCAAGTATATGTGCTTGAAAAAAGTCTTGTGTATGGTATTTCATCTGGCATCATCAGAAAAGGTGTTTTCCAAGCAGATCAGAAACAATCTGTAGCTCACTGTAGCAATTCTGTTTGGAGTAAACGAGCTCTTAATTAGGTGAGGGCTGATTTCTTGGCTTTTGAGACTCTTTGAAACTCTCAGACTGCTCTTCACATAAAGAAAAAAAAAAAGACTACTCTTCGTAAAACTTCCTAGTAAATGGGAACATAGTTTGTAGGAAAACAAGATTCAATGCCACACATCATTGCAAAGGTAAATCAGACTCCATTTTGTACTTGATTAAGTCCACTGAAACATTTTGCAAGTACCAGCTAGTAAGGTACAGGTATTATTTCTAGAGTATAGGTATTTTGTGAGCAAGGCTATGACAGCTTGGCCCTAGCCGAAAAATCCTCCTCTGCTGTGGGAGGCATCACCAAACACACTAGCTTCTTTTTGAAGTTTTTTTTTCTTCCTTGTCCTCACAGCAATGGGAAAGCTGTTCCTTAACTTCATTCCTGTAATGGTTAGACACAATATAATTTCCTTCATTAACCTCTTCATGGCCTTGCTATTCCTGTGGCCCTGCTGTAGCCACCTACTTACAACACCAGCTCCAGCTATGTTTTTCAGCACACCCACCTCACAGAATGATCTCCAGTCCCCTGGCCTCAGTAACACAAACAGGCAGATATTCGAGGCTTGCCCTCTGTAGAGCAGAGGAGCAGATGAAGCCAATCCACCCCATATAGCCCATATGGTTATGTCTAAAACATGACTGTTTTTATCTGTGGGGGTGGCTTGGTTCATCATATTTAAAAGTGTGAGGACTGTGTTGCAGCCCACAGATTGGCGTTTCCATAGTATGAAATAGTAGATGTTGCATGCTCTGGGTTGTGACATAAATGTGCTGGGAACATTTTAGAGTCCCCACATCGCATTTTGGTGGGGAACTGGTTCATATTTTGGTGGGAACTGGTTCATTTCTTCCCAAGGAAGTCCTGGAAGTAAATAAGCAGATGAGGAGGCAATGAGCATAAAGGAAGAAAGGAGTGAACTGAGCTATCCATTGCATTGGTACATAGGCTTTAGCTTCAGCAACATAATCTCCCTTGCTGGTTATCACCATCACCATTTCTTTGGAGAGAGCAATCATATTTCATCCTAGGCTGTGTTTTGCTAATCAAACAATCTTCCCTTTTTTCAGATCATTCCATTATCCCTTCTTTATGAACAGCTTTAANTTCTTTATGAACAGCTTTAATGTATCTTCCTGGAATGCGAAATACTAAGATTTTATGAAGTATTCCAGATAAAGTTTTTTATAGTGTTTAGTAAAAGAAAAAATATTCTTTGTTTCAGAGGATGATCTAGATTAACATAACTGAAAATTGCATTTATCTTTTGCATACTGGCCTTACTTACCTAGTTCATTACAAGCATATTCACAGTGTAGACATCTCAAACTCATGCACTTGTCTAGACCTTTTTCGTAATCACTAGAGAGAAATAA
>VZUA01074485.1:43701-61052 GCA_013401035.1 Horornis vulcanius | reverse complement strand
TTCACCACTTGAAGCTTTGCACTTAACAATCTAAAATTATTGACTTAATGCATAAAGTTGATTAAAAACTGAAACAATTACCATCAGAGCTGATGGCTTCTGGGGTTTCCTTCAGTAGCAGGAATGCCTGAGATGCATAAGAAGCATTGTTAGGACTGCTCCTCTACATGACCCAAAAGATCAGGACAGCTCCAAAGTAGCAGCAGTGCTTCTGTGTTGTAAATTGCAGTGGTGCAAGAGCTGCTTCACATATAATTCTCCCCTCTGTGCCAGAGGGCCATATTCTGAGACAGGGGTGTATGGATGTGTGGGGTCAGCATAAATCAACATACCATTAAATGTATATTTTCTTCTTCCTTGATGCAGTACCTATGTGGCTCTGAGTTGCATTTATATGCAGGAAGTCCTAGAAGCAAGGCTTAAATTTCGATTCAAATCTGAGAAACAATAAGTTTAAAGTCTTGCTGTTTTATGTTGCATACTGTAGTATATACAAAGAGTTTTAAGCAAAATATCTCAGTGTGATCGTTACAAAAATCTAGATAAAATCAATGCAACAAGAACTTTCTGGCTCCTTCATTAGCTAGGATTCTGAATAAACACTTCACATGTGAGAGAAAATAATGGAACCAAATTTCATTACTATTTGGTACTGTTCCTGCAAACATGGTCATGGGAAGGATCAGACATCAGCAAGGAGCTGATACACAGAGCAAAGAGATGGAGTGCACATTCTCATCCTCATTAACCCTTCAGAAGTCAAGCTGCAGGGCATTAGAGCACCTCTGACTGAGGGAGCAGCCTAGGTTCCCCTCCAGAAGTGGTGTTTTTACACAGGTAGGGTGTGTGCTTCCCTCTCTGCACTGCACATCTGCAGAGCCCCAGGTGGGAGCTCTTTGCAGGAGAGCAGGGCAGACAGATGAGGGGTCACATGTTAGGGTGTCACATCTCCCTGTCTGTGGCACCTTTATTCGAGGGCACAGCTTTAATTCTATCCCATTGCTCTGTAAGGATGCACATAAGGAATGGCCATCAGCCTCTTGCACAAAGCAGGCACCAGCAGTGCAGGCAGCACGTGGAGCTGCTCTTTCTCCCATTGTCCTTACATATTTCCACCAAAAAAAGCACCAATAACTGCACAATGCTGTCCAAATTAAACTCCAAATATAAGCAAACTTTCTTTCCTTAGTTAAGGAAAAGATGAGTGCACATACTTTAAATGTTTCAAAATGCAAATACCAATGCAGTAAAAGCATATTTGAAGTAAAAGGCACTGCTACACTGATCTACAGCACAGAAAAAAGCCACCACTGCCTAACAGTCAAAACTTTCCTGCATGACACATTTTTATTTTATAAATATATTGAACTTGATTTTGAAAGATATTGACTTTGATTTTGAACTTGAAATATATACATAATTTAAGCATGTATATATGTACATTTTTAAAATATAGTTGAATATAAGTTACATAATGAGAGACTGGGAAATAAGTTGTCTAGGACTTCAGAACCACTTGAAATGTCACCATAGCTCATCTGAAGCTCCAAGGTTCACTTTTTTCTTGCCTTCAATAACACGAACATGTAACAGCAGATACAGAACAAAAATACTATGTAAAACTTAAAATAATAATCTTCTCATTTCCCTTGAGAAAACAAAAACCACATACAACTTGATGCTATCCAAGGAAGTATTTAATTATTATACCAGTGGATGTGATCTAACAGCCTAATGAGACCACTTTGCTCCTAGATGTTACAGCCCTGTGAAACATGTTGTGAAATTCAGCTGTAACCACAACAATCTGTATTTTGGTAAAACAAAACACAGAATAAGGCGAAGGCTGATGAGCTGAGCAAAAACAACAGGTAGAAGAAGACAAAGACACAAAACCAATATTACTCAACCAAGAAAACCAATTTAAACTAAATATAAGAACTAATTTTTCTATTTGAAATTTATTTCTGTCACTGTTACACTATTCTGCAGCAGGAACTAAATTTTTCTGATTCCGAGAAAATGGATATTTCTAATTTGCAAGAACCCGTGTACTGTTTACCCTCAGCAATATCAGTTTCATAATGCTCTTTTCAGCATTCCAGCTATTGATATAGTTAAAATGCAACTTACGTAAGTTATTTGGAGGAGGTCTTGTCTCCATGTTTTCATAATGCTGCACATGTACTACAATGTTTAGATCTCTCTCCATATGATCTGTTGTACAAGGACCTTGAGGTCGCATAACATCAGCAAGAGCCCTGAAAACCAAAAAAAAACCCAGAATGAAACTGCAAAATCTGTAAGACATTAAAAATACGTTCCAAGATCTATTTCAGTTTGCGATGCAGTTGATCATGTCTGCTGGAGAAACCAGCCCCCTTCACAGTAAATGCAGGGAAGTAAATTCATTGTGAGACTTCACACCTAAAGCTCTTTTTAGGCTGTCTTAATGTGCTAGAAGTAAAACACAGCAACACATTAAGTTCTTTAGGTATCTTGGCTTTGGAGGAATATAATTTAAACTGCTTGAGCCTTGTTGAGTTCTGCCACTGCATGTGCTCCATAACTTTATTGCCATCTTGGTTAAGCTGAGCATCTTAGCACCTAGCCCATGGCTACACCTTTCACAAACTGCTGATCTTCACACCTAGATCACTAATTTCAAAGGAAATTCTCACACATACCTTTGCAATTAGCAAACACAACACAGTGGTCTTCACAGTTTTTATTCAAAAATGTCACTCAAGTTGAAAAGTCACATAACTTCCATGTAGAACTCCAGTAAACAGGGATTTAAGGGTTTCTCATCTAGATGGGGAGATCAAAAAGGTCTTTTTCTAACTTCTGTGAGTGTCCTAGACTTTAACATAGAGCAAAGCTTGCACAGGAACACTCCCCGCTCCTTTGAAGGCAGTTCAGAAACAGGATGAAAGCTTTTTGCTAGCAAAGAGGGAGTAAGCAAAAGGCTCCTCAGTTAGGCCAGGCCCAGCCTGGTGCTGCCCGTGGGCTTGCCCTGCAGAGCTGCAGGCAGTCTGACAGACTCACCCTGCCCTGGTGCTGTGGAAGGACCAGCTGCACTGCCAGGTGTCCTGCTGAGGGTAAGGCCGTGCTTAGGCACACGGATGAGCACACGCACCTGGATCAGCCCTGTGGAGCCAGAGGGACTGACCAAGTTTTAAGCTCTGAAACTCCCAGCACGGCATTATCTATGTCTGTGAGTCTGTGCTATTTTGCCACAGTTCCATAGGAGCAGGATTAGCCCTTAGCTATGTGCCAAAACCACCTGCTGAACTACTGTGCACTAGGAAATAATTGGCCCACCTGCAGAAGCTGTTGCCTTAGGCAAAGGAAAGCTGTAGTATGTGTTTCCGCTGTCTTCAGGGTTCAGTGCAAATGTTTTCTTACCAGGTCAATGCATCATGGACTGTTATTTACCTCCTTTTTGCTTTATTGTTTTTAATTTTTAGACCTCTTGAGCAATTTTTTTAAGGGTGTGGACACATGTTCTGGGCACTATGCCCAGTTTAGTTTAATTTTCTGCAAAATTATATACAGTCTCCCAGATACTGCATCAAGAAATTCTAGATTATAAACTAATAAATAAATAAATAAATAAAATAAGCACATTCCTTGGTGAAAGCCATGGTAAGTGCCATCTAGCTCCTCCACTGTACTTCTGCGACATTATGATTTCTCAATCAAGCAGCACTATACTTTTAAATATTAAAAAGCAGGTAGCTTCATTTAAATTACAGAGAGAAATCCTGAGCTGGATCTTGCTTTCAGATTGCCAGAACATTGCTTGGGTACACAGCTGAGCAATACTGATATTTTCTTGTGTTTATGGCTAACATGATGTTATTAAAATATTAGTTACAGTTGTGATCAACATGTTAGAGAATACTCTGTTGATCCTGGAAAAGGTCAGAAGACAGTAACCACATGATTAATGGTATCACAATAATGCTCCCATTTGAAGCAGTGCTTATACAGCAGAAATAGCAGAGCTGGCCTACATAGCAGAATAATAAAAATTCAACAGAAGAGATCTCACAAAGACATGTAGAAATGATGCAAAAGGAAAGTATCATATTGCAAAAACAATTTAGAGTAAGTGGGGACCAAAACCATTAATATCTAGTTAATTTATGCAAATATGTCTCTATACAGAGGAAATTATTGACATCAATATTAATTCTAATTCCAGAGGCAGCTGAACACATTTCTGGGAAGGGAAAAAAAGTAAATGAAAGTGCCTAACTCCAGTGTGGGAGTTAAAACTGTGAGATCTAAGTTATTTCCCAACTTGGTGAGAGTGGGTTTTAAGAAATCCTTTCCTCATTGCGCTTAATCTGATGGTAAATACTGTTTGCTGCAGACTTTAAATAACATTCTGTATAATGGCAGATGAACTACTGCCCTTGTATGAAAATGCTGAGTTTTCTACCGGTTCAGGTTGGCTTTTTTCAAATGGTTTTCAAGGAATTACCTGTCCAATTCCTTCTTGGGTATTAAGAAAAGATGAACTACTCACCATCAAGTTCTGTTTTTAATAACAGAGCACCTATACTGTGTTAGCCAAAGCTGTACAAACTTCTCAGGGCAGAATAGCTCATATAACTGAGACCATGTCCTTATTCTCCACTGATGTCAGAGAGAGTTAAAAATGTATAGCAGCTTCAGTATCACTGAAGTACAAAGGAAATGCTGTACCTGCATTTTGTTCTTATAGGGATTTGCCCATATAATGAAATGGATAAAGGGAGGCTTGTTCCCCAGCACATGACAAAATCCTTGAACAGATGTTAGCTTTGAAAAATTTCACATAGGCCAGGAGACTTTTGAAATACCTTCATGCATTTGTCTCACCTAAATATAGCCATATAGATTTTGTTCATTATCTGAAGAAATTGTTGTAGTCAGTCCCATTGAAAAGCTATAACTTACACACAGGGTCTTTACCTACATCTGTGATATACTGGGTGATTTTTCAAGGAAATGCAAAGTGCAAGATAACCTTCTAATTAGGGAACAATATCATTTAGACCTGTGCAGTGATATTGATTGTAGTATTACAAAAGTGGAGAAGTGTTACCTATGTAGGAGTTCATGGCTCAGAACTATCCAAGTATCACAAAACCTCACATTTCTCTTGCCATAAGATTTTTCTTTTTGGATATGTAATACTGGTTTGGGACGTTATAAAGCACGTAGAGCCAGGCATTTCCCTTATAGGTACAGTCTGAAAGAAGCTGAAACACAGGTTATTTCATGAAAGGTCATATTTTGCCTCCAAAACTGGGTCAAAACCCATAAGGGAAATAATTTCACACATAGGATCCAGAATTTTGGCGAGTCAGGCTATTCTTGGCCCCAACAATGTGTCTTTTAAATGATCAATAAAAGATTTCACTCTTGAGCTCAGCACTGGTCACTTTCTCCCTTCTGAAGGAAGAAAGAAGAGCTCAGATGTTTCACAATAGTTGGAAGACTGCTAACTCTCTGTCAGAAGCACTGTTTTAAAAAACAAGAGTTACAGCATAAGAGCATGATTGTAAACATTGTCCTTTCAGTTCTTGGTTTGTTTGCACATTCTCCAAAAGGATTAAGGAAGAAGACAAAGGTGCACTTGTATTTACAGAATAATCTCCTCCATGCAATAGAGGTAAAGCTTTTTCATTTTCTATGCATTTTTGAGAGATAATTCTCCACTTCAACTGAGGGAGCCTGGTAGGCCCACTGGTGTAGTCTCAAGCAGCAAGAATGTGCTGCCCTCATACGCCTAACAAAGCTCCTGGTCTGCTTCAGCAGGCAGATCAAATCTGTGTCCTCTCATGCACAACACTGCCACGTTCCCTCCCCCTGCCATAGCTCCCTCCTACACCATCTGATTTCCTTATTCTCCTCAAAAATGGGAGGGGAAGAAAGAGCTACTCTGGATACTACTATTACTGCTTAGTTTTAGACACTGTAGCTGAAGGGAATGCTCATCTCCTTTTAACATCAAGGAACAAATTTTAAGATGAGGAGAAACAAAACATGTGAGGTCTAAAATGAAATACATCATGCAGAGTTAGTTCTGTACTCCCCTCTCCACGTTCATCTTCCAGATTTACATTTTCGTGCCAACAGAAAGAAAATGTCAACAGTGCCATACCTGGCCTGTTTCCTCAAAACAAAAGGAAGTAAGAAGCTCTCTAACAAAAGACAAGTCTTGACGTTTTTTTCTAAAGGGACTTGCACAATGGAGACTTTTTCCTAAGGATTTTTTTCACTAATTAAATACATTTCCACAATGCTTTTTTCATTGTCAAATATTTCAGGAAAATTCAGTGAAGTTAATGGAGTGTTCTTGATTTGTTTTGGTATAGTAGTAAACTAAATTTAATGAAAGGCAGCTGTATGGAAACTATGCTCAGTTAATTAAGAAAGTTTTCTTTATTAACACTGTACCACTCTTACACACACCAGTGCCTTACTTCAACAGCAGATTGACTGACTGCAAGGTGAAGTAATGCAAGGAATTAAAAAGTGTGGCAGTTTTGCTTCATCTTTAGAAGTCAGTGTTCTTATTCCCACATGTCAGGTCTCTGTTCATATTTTGAAATATTTTTAGTAAACCAAAACTGGAAATATATAATTTATATCAGTTGTACTCAGTTGCTCATTTTTCTTAAAAAATCATTATGCATTGTCTTTTTTGATAAGCAGTACTATCCCTTTCTTAGGTGAATTTGTTCATAGAAATTAACGGGATTCAAATGTTTCATGTAGCCATTGGTTAGGCAAGGAAAAGGAGACAATCTTAGCTAAGGAAATAGATGACAAATCATTCTCTGTGTGTTTCTTGCTGCCAGCCAAAATGGAGTAACACTTAGTACTTTTGTTTTGGCCTACCTAACACTCTCAATGCATTGAACTTCTGCTTATAAATAAGGTTCAGTATAGAAAAAAAGGTAGGAGGTGTTCTTTTTTGTTTTGTTTTTTCTGATATTGTAGTGATGTTATAAAAGAAGGTGACTATGAACACAGCCTACATATTATATCAATTATTGGTACTATTAACTATCTGAACAGATAAATTATTTTTTAAGCATTGCAGCCTTTTTTTCAGAACATTAGTAGTGTAAAATGAGCAGAATGGAGTATTTTAGTTAAACACTCACTTGAGGACTATAGGGTTACTTCAATTCTTCACTCAATGAATATATTTATAGATTGCCAAAGGGATTTACAAATCTAATTCCTTTTCAATTTAATGTTAAAGTCATCCCACAATTGGAATAAGAGATAACTTTAAAAAAAAAAAAAACTATAGATCTTCTTTTTCAGAACATGACTAGCTATTATGTGTACTGAGTGGGTGACTGTTTTTCCATGTGATCATGACTTTCCAAGTTTCTATATAATCCTGTCTTGAACAGTTTCACATACAAGATCACAGACGCTGTTAAGTAATCAAGGTAACAGACAACCTTTGCTAAGACCCACTTCAGAAACCTAATCTTATGCATACAGGACTGAAGAATATCAGAATGATTTTCCAATCCCCCATAATGCTACTTCCATAAACTGAGAGAGAATATTCTTTCAGAATACTTCACACCTGTACTTTAGATAGCCAATATTTCTACTCACAAAAGCAGGACCTATTTTAGCCATAATTTGCAGGGATGGCTATAACTTCACTCTGTTCTGGGCTTTGTGATTGTTACAAGCCCTCTTTTTGCCTGCACAAAGACACTATAGAGAGAGACTAAAGCTAGGGAGAGCTTTTTGCAAACAATTTCTGTAGATTAATTTTTTTTTTTTAATGGGACCTATGTATTGTTTTTCTCAATTTATATTCAAAATATCTAAAGGATTGTCATACCTTCCTCATCAAAAACCATCTTTGCAGAAGTATCACTGACACACACCGTTGACTAAAATTTCTGCAATGTGCTTTTTTCCTCAGTAGTAAAGTATATCCATATCAGCCAATTTACAAATAGCAAATAATAGCTCATGGACTGGTGATGCATTTTCAGTATTTCTGTGACTTTCTCTGTTCATTTCAGGATAAGCAGTTAATCAAAAAGTCATGCAGAAACTTCAGTAAAAATGAGGCTCCAGGTGTTAAGATGATCTCTTGAACTGTCCTTCAAAGAATGACTCTTCATCTAAGCCTTAAAGATTGTGAGCTACACCACTAGCAGTCAGGGCAAGAGGAAGTTTTCTGCCACACTGCACATCCAGTAGAAGGTATCCTCTCATTGAATTTCATCACTAAAGTTGCCCAATATGCTGGGATCTATTTAGACTCTTTAATTGATCTGTTTGCCTTTTTTAATGCCTTTCCCCCATCTGCTTTACTTTCATGTGCCTGGGATTAGCATAAAGAATCAGACAGGCTGCAAACTTGACAAATGTGTTATGCCTTGATTTTGAACTGCTGTGACAATCTGGGTTTGGAATATGTTGTTAAAGACACTGGGCTCTGTCCCGAATTGCCCACCTGCCTATCCACCACTAGGCAGCCAGGATCTGGAGTAGATGGTACACAGCATGCCTAACTCTAGGTGGGGGAGGTTCTCTTTGATATAACTCAGCCATTACACTGTGGAGACAAGAGTTAGAACACACACACACATGGATGAGGCAAGACTTTCATATTCCATTTTTTACCTCTCAACTGCAACTGAAAAAATGTTAAGAAATTCTACAATAGCTTTTTCTTTTTGTCTCTTCCTCTTCCCTTCCATCCTGGCTCATTTTCACAGCTTAGAAATTTTACAAATAGCTCACACACTTGCAAGGGCTGGAGGAGTAGGGAAGGTCCTGCCAAAACCATTTTGCAGCTGGAGAGGGAGGGTGAGATGGCATTTGTTTACATCCTTCTGTTGAGAAGTAAAAACATTTTCCCATCTTTGAAACTGTTGGAAGAGGGAATGCATCAGGCATTCTATAATTCAGTGTTGCTGGTTTCAGAAATTTTTTTGTTTTTCTATTTATGCACAGTATATCTGGGAACACTTGCTGGATCTTGTTAGGGAGAGGGTCAGGCGCTGCAGATAAAAATGGACTACTGTCTGTGCAGACTCCACACTTATCCCTAGTCCTCCTCAATATGCATGTTCTGTGATAACCCGGGCTGGGGGCACCACAGGAGCTCTGCTCAGCAAAGTTGGTCTCTCTCGGTGGCCTCGCAGGGGAATGCAGCCTGCCTGGCAGGAGTTGTTTGTTTAGCAGGAACACACGGGCTCCTCTCTCCTCTCTAGAGGCTGGGCAGGAGGTAGGGGGGAAGGGGACCCTGCTGCCTGGCACTCAGCCTTACCTGGACATGTGCTCCCGCTGGGGTCTGTGTGCCTTCTCCAGCCCTAGTTTGGTGAAGATCCCCACCAGCACCATGACTGCTACAACCCCACAGATGATGTAGACAATAAGGTTGGTTTTATCCCGGGTAGGGTCATGCAGAGGGTCGTCTATGCGGGAAGGAGGCTTCCCAGTGTTCATCCACAACGGCGTCTCATAGTTTGTGCAGGTGCTTTGATCCAGCCTTGTCTTCTTGAACTTGCAGCAAAACCTGAAGCCACAAGTGCCACAGCAGAAGATGAACTCCCCCGAGCTGCAGTTAAAGGGGGGGTCCCACTGCCCCATCACGTCAAAGTAGCCCCTGCAGAAGTCTGGGGTGGGAGGTGGCTCGGAGGGGTCTATCTGTTCCCCGAGGCTGGAGTGGTTTCCTCCCGAGAGCACCACAAAGCTCCCCAGCTGCTGGCCAGCTTTCTCCTGAGCCCGACACACCAGCGTGAGAAGGTCCGCCACCAAGTAGCCGAAGAGCAGCCGAATAAAGCCTTCCATTCTGCCTCCCAGCCCCGGCTCAGCGATGCTGCTGCCGCCGCCGCTCGAGCTGCTGGATGCTGCGCTGCGCCAGGAGCTGAACATAAAGGGGCTCCGTCAGGGGCCGGGCGTCCGCTCAGCCCGCGCTCGCCTCCAGCACCACGGACAGCCCCGAACGGGCCGGGCAGGGTCCGCAGCCCCCGCGCAGGGTCCGCAGCCCGGCCGGCCCCGCTCCGCTCCGGAGCAGCGAGCGCGCGGCACTTGTGGAGCGGAGTGCGCGTGAGAGGGAGCGCGGGAGGAGGAGGAGGAGGAGGAGGAAGAGGAGGACCGAGGGGTGGAGGTGGCGGCGGCGTGCGGGGCACCGCGCCGGGCTGGCGAGAGGGGCGTGGAGGAGCCGCCAAGCGGGAGGGCTGAGGCGAGGGCGCTGCAGGGGCGGGAGGAGGAGAGAGGGCGAGCGAGGAGCCTCCCCGCGCAGCCTGGGGCCAGCGTGGGGCGCCGGGGGCACCCACCTTCCGCTCCCCCGCGGAGCCCGGCGCGCTCTCTCGCACAACTCCCTCAGACACCCGCGGCGCCCGCCGAGCCCCGCCCGGGGCCGGGCTGCCAGGGCAGGGCGCGGGAGGCTGGACGGACCCGCCGCGGCATCCAGCCGCCGGGGAAGGGAGATGCACCGTGGCGGGCGGGCGAGCGCGGTGCCAGCGCGGAGAGCCCAGCCCGTCCTCTGAGGTGCCCGCGGGAAGCTGCGTGCCAGAGACGGGGCTGCCCGCCCGCCTGTCCCCTCTGGCAGCCCCGCTGAGGGGCCGGCGACTTCTCCCTTTCTCCCTCCCTCTCTCTCTCTCCCTCTCTCTCTCTTCCTCCCTCCCAGCCCCTCGGGGAGGGCTCTCCCTCCTCGCATCAGCCCTGCCGCAGAGCCGACCCCCGCCTCGCCCCCCTCACCCGTTCCCCTCCATCCCTTACATAAGAGACTTCCCGCCCCGGCGGGCGCTCCCTCACAGGTGCGTCTCCAAAAGCGCGGGAGCTCCTCCTCGTCCCCTGCCTCCCTCAGACCGCCCCGCGCCGAGCGGGGTAGGGGGCACCTGGGCTGGGCTGGGCGAGCCGGGGGCAGCTCCGCGGCAGGAGAGCTCCTCTGCCGATAAGTAGAGCGCTCCTTCTCCCGGGAACTCCTCTCCGAGCGCTCTCCGGAGATGCACTCACCTGCGAGGCAAAGGCAGGTGCCGCGGGCGGAGCGGCGCCCATGGGGCCGCACCTCCGCTAAGGCCGGGCGGGAGCGGGCGCTGCCCTGGCCCCGGCGTGCCGAGCACAGGTACAGTGCTGCTCGCAGTGCGTGCTGCCGAGCAGGGCTTTGTCTGCTAAACATGAGCTGCTCCTGCACATCATTTATTTAAAAATCTCCTTAAAATGTCAGTCAGTTGGCTCCAGAAGACACGGTGAGGCAGCGGGTTGTTTGCGAGATACAGAATTGAAATAACTTCCCCCAAACAGAGAACTGACTCTGGGAAAGACTTTAATGATTCGCTCTCCATCCCTGTTACTTAACTCTCTCATCTCTGTCGTTTGGTTCGGCGGTAACCTGTGCAAGTAGCAATAATATTATCCTGAATACTATGCTGCCACCAAATGTAGGAAATAAGCCCACTATGGCGTGATTTAACAGTGTGGGCTGGTGCTGAAAGCCGCTTCCCTTTTCCTTGGGGCACGTCTGTGAGTGCCTTGCCGTGGCCTCGCGGGCTGCCCTTGGCTCCGGGGAAGGCTGGTGTGCTGGGGCTCTGCCATGCCACGCTGCCCTCCCTCTCCCTCTGCATCCCTGGCGCTCTTTAGGAACTTGGGCCAAGTCCGTGTGGAGTTGTTACACGGTAAATAAACGGAAAGGTGAGGCAGAGGACAAAGCAGACGTTTGGAATCGGAGAGGGCTGCAGTTAGCTAATTGCGATCCTTTGCCTTCTCTTAAAAATAGACTCTAAGTACAGTGATGATTCTGCCGAACAGTTTGACAGTAAGACTGGCATCTTTGTCCAGGAGGTAGGTTAGAAAGCCCCTTCATTTCTCAGAAGAGAAAAACAATCAATCCCAGGCAAAAACCAGCCTTTCTGGGTTTTAATATTTAATTCTTAAAACCTCCACCTCATCAACATCCCCTTTCAAGTCTCCTCTGAAATCATATCATTCCTCCCTTGTGTATACTTCTCTCTGCTATTATTTATTATTTAACACTTTGTGATGCAGTTTGTGCTGAAAATACTGCACAAAATGAATCTTTCCCGTACTTATTATTGCATCTAGAGACATTTATGGTCCAGTCTGTCAAGCGCTTAAGTTTATGCAAGTTTCCCTGTTGATTTGACAGCTAAAAAGTTGTTTAAATATTTTGGATGATTACTGGTATACATGTGCAGAAACAATAACATCCAAAACAGATTTATTTTATGGATTATTAATCCTGAGTAAATATGGTACAGGTTTCTTGGTTTGCTGAGTTCCTAGGGTTTTCCTTAAGAATTCCCCTACAAAAAAAGAACCGTGAAGCATTTAGGCTAGAACCTGACATCCATGGGACTCAGGTCCATGAGATCAGAACTCAACCGAAAGTGGCATGTGCTTCGGAAAAATAGTGAACTGGAGGTGTTCTAGACTGGGGAACAAAACCTTTTTACTAAACCTGTGGCAGTGTGCTTTAATGGCTTCTTAGCATATAGTTCTAAGAACACCTGTATGATTAAAATATAAACCCATTAGTTACAATAATGGAAACAAAACTAGTTTAGAGAAATTAGTATTACACACAGTATTGAGGCATATGTTGGGTCATGTGATTTTATAAAGCTTTTCACAAAAAAGTCAGTCAATAAATGTCTCATTTATTTCAGTTGTGCTTAACAAGTTGAGAAATATGGATTTCCCAGTTTCACACCATCATCTTCCACTTTCAAAACTTCAAGAATTTCAAGACTTCTCTTTTGGACATTGCTTTAAGGCAAGTAATAATTACCTACTTTTCTACAGATTTATCCCATTAGGAATGTTCTTTGCCTCTGAAATAACCAAGAGGATGAATGTTTCAACCTGAACCAACAGAGTTCTATTACTCAAGTGCATATCCATTTAATTAAGTGGAATTCTTATTTTAGGCACCAGCTGTATACAAAATTTTTGTTATATTTTCCCTCTAATTTCTTTGACTTGTTTTCATCAAGGTGATGTAGATCAATGGCAGTGCTTGTGGTTCAACTTTAACCTAGAAAATAGGCAAAAAATTTTCTGGTAAATTCAGTAGCAATGTATACTCAAGTCACATGGAAGCCGCATATACACTCATACTTTGTTTCTTGAATTCTGTGTGGAATTGTACACAGAACTGATTCATGCAGGGTTTTTTATGAAAATAAGAGAGTTTGAAAAAGAGTAAAATTAGGAGAGAATTCAGTGAGTTAACCTGAATGTTGAGGTGGTGGCAAATATGAAGAGTATAGAACAATTAGACCATATGGAGCTATTGCAATTATTATGTTCAAAATTCTGTATTTAATTATTGTTGATGCTGCCTTTGAGTATTTCCCTGGGACTGATTACCTGACAGAGAGAATAGTCCTTTGCTGAGCACTGAGTCAATGGAGCTTTCTAGCCAATCATTAATTCCCAAGAAATGCCCTATAGCTCAATCATTGTTATTAACAGACATTCCAGAGCTGTGAATATCTGTCAAAATAAGCAGCTAGACAGGCCTGATCTCAGGCAGTGTTGATGTGAAAGGTATTTTGTGATAAGAAATGTCATGTGGAAACTGGAATGAAGCAGTCAATGTCTGTTTCCTTGTTTCATTTCATGCTGTAGTGGGATGTCTGGATGTAGATAGAAAATGTTTTGTGGCTGGAGAACAGAAGAGGTGATGACTCCTCTGTGCCAGGCCAAGTGGCAGCAGGTTGGCAATCACTGTCTTTAAAAGAACAGTTCAATGGTGGAAGATGTCCGCTGGGAAGCTCGAGAGCTGGAAGTGTCTTAGCAGACATGAGTTAAAGAACTCTTCCAAGAAAGAGTTCAAGAAGTGTGTTTTATCAAGGAGGCTACAAGTGACATAATGTTTATAGATACTGAAAAAACTCCTATGATTCACAAATACTGTAAAGACCCTGAATCACACAACAGAGAAGTTTTGAACAGCTCCACATTCCTGAATTTGCATAGATGAGACTGCCCCATTTGCTTCTACCAAGTTCTGTCACTCCTCTATGAGCAGCGTCCTTCCCCAGTGCTGTTAGTCTTGCTGGGTGGTTAAAATGCATTTGGTTTTAGTTACAGAGGAAACACTTCATAAGCCTTTGCTCTTTTAACCAATAACTGCAATCATTAGTGCATCAGTACAGCAATGTGTGAAATCCCAACCTGCATTGTGTTGACACTAAATACACTTCTGCTTTTATAAACAGTGAGCACACATCTTCTAACTAACCTTTCCCTTTTTATTAGAAAAGATGCACATATGGACTAGGACAGAAGCAGCTTGTTCTTATAATTTCATGAATTCATAGCAATTTTAACAGGAACATCTTACAAACATTGAGCACCTCTTTGTTATTGTCACCAGATCTCAAAAAATACACTTTGCACGTAGCAAAGGGATCACCATTAAGAGATTTTAATGAGCCAAGAGGGGCTGCATGAATGAGAAACCATCAGAGACTTGATTTTATGGCTTACTGAGGAGAAATATAAAATTTATGGCAATCCTATAATGTAGAAATTACCTTTATAACCTAACATTTTTCTCTTCGGTCTTCTTGTAAAACCTAAACTGTAGTAATTTCATGGGTTGGGTTTTGAGGTAGGCAGTAACAGCAACCACATTTGGAGTGGACTTCATGAAATCCCGAGAGTTCTTGTAGCTTCAGCTTAATTCAAAAGAAATTCAGAAAAAAATCAGATTAAATGTAGATGGTAAATAGAGTGCTTGCAAATAAATATACAAGAAGAAATACATGTATAGTGCAAATGTCTTCAGTGTACAGCAATGGGAAAAAAGTGCCAGCACGTCTAAAGCAGCTTCCAGCAGCGTAGCTGAAAAATGAGCTGTGCCCTCAGGTTTGCCTGTTGCACAGCTACTGCTCTGATCCTGAACGAGGGAAGCTGACAGCCAGTTTCTCTCTTTGGCAAAACTGATGTTACTTTTGAATTCTAGCAGTATTGTAAGTACCTGTGAACAAGGTATGTTTCTGCTTGTTATAAATTAGACTGACATGGAATTTAGATCTGGAATGATTGGGGATTACTGCAGCTGACAAAGAAGGCTCTGCANAAAAAAAAGAAAAAAAAAAGAGAAGAAAGAAAAAAAGGGGGAGAAACGGCTACACAGGATCAAAAAAATTTGAACTGCTTTTGTATCTTTCCAACTGAAAAGAAAACCACCTTTGTTCCGATGAGTTCAAATTTTCAAGGCAGAAAGGAAGCCTTTCTAAACAGGCCTAAAATAGCATTAAAAATTGTCAAGGTTAAAGTGAGTATCATAGGCTGTATACTGTGCCTGAGCATAGAGAAGCTGTGCTTAGATATAAGAACAGGATACACAGGAGAAAAGATTTTATGATCCTCTGCTGTTTGACCCTGGCATATGTTAGACCAGCTGAGGAGCAGATCTAACCAATACCTCTTCTAAAACCCCTCAGCAACTGAGGTAAAGAGGTAGACAAGTTTAGTCTACAGTGTGCATTCTTTGGGCCTGAAACATCCATGGATGGAAGGCAGAACAAGAAGTCAAATCAATGACTCAGTTAAAGTCTGCCAGTTTCAGCACTAATAACCCTCAAGGGCTATAGAAGTGAGCTGTAAACCTCAGAAGTGAGCAACTTGCTCTTCACAGAAATGTAAAGCTGCTGTATTACTTAATTAATAAATATTTTAGCCACCATATATTTTGCATGTCTTCCAAAATGTTTAATCAAGCAACCAAAATCAAAAATCCTTACTGAAAATTAGACCTTTCTAGTGTGCTTTCCTTATAATAAGCTTTATTGATGTCTCCCTGTATCACTGTCACAACATGCCCATCAGGAGCTTGATGTACTTTGAGTCTTACATATATTACTAATATATAGATGCAGGAACTTTCAGATTTATGAATAAGAAAATTTCTCTTGACAGTTCCATTTTTAAAGGATGCTAGCTGTTAAAAAGATGCTCGGGATTTTAAAATGCTAAGTCACGAGACAGATTAAATAAGTGGTACAAAGTAATAATGGTCAGAGTTCCTTGATACCTTTTTAATATCTATGACACAGTAATCAGTGTCAGGTGATGCTGTCACCAGTTTTCAGGTGGCTGTCACATTCACTTTTGTGACTGTGGGCCTGGCCATGAGTGTCAGATGTGGCTGCCAAAGGTTAAACATCCACCAACCAACTCAGTATCTACTAAATTCAACAACTGTCTTCTCATGGATTTAAAATGGAAACTGCACTGCAACTGAGTGATTTTGCTCAAGAGGTGCTGTATAATCACAGCTTACATGAAACCACCAGATGTCTGAGTGGTCAGTACATCTGAAAACCAGGTCACATATTTGAAAGCCCAATAATGAATTCAGAAACTAAATTTAGGCCCATATGTTGGAAAGCTGTTGACGTGCACAAATACAAACACAGGTTCCAGACCATGCTTTTAGGCAGATGGTAGCAACTGTCCCTTCTTGACTCCACTTGACAGCCAACTGTAAAGAGCAGTGCTAAAACTGGCCCCAAAGGGATTTGCTTCTCTTGTCCTTTAGCATGATAGCCAGTGAGGAGAAACAACCTATCAACCAGCTATACTGATAGATGGGTCAAAAACACAGGAAGATTTCAAGGTGGAAGAGTAAATGCCATTCTTTATGTTTTCTTACTAGACAGCGTTCTGATAATGCTAACAGCATTCATCATTGATATTTCTGAACACAGTGCAATTCTGTTACACCTACATAAATGCAATATCTATCTAGAACATCTGTCTAGGTACTCTGTTATACTATCTTGAATGAAAAGGCATCAATCTAATTTCCTTGCTCTTTGCATAAAGCCAATATGAAATGAAAATTTAATGCTTAGAGTAAATAATGTGCAGCAGAACATTTTTAATAATTTTTTTGTTTTATAGCATATATTTGCCTCGAGGTTTTTTTTTATTCTTGTGAAAGTGCAGTGATCCCACAGCTGGATAAATAATACAACAAATAAAAGGATTTTAACTGCATTGTGAAATGNATAGGATTTTCCAGTTTAACAAATTCTCCCTGTGAATTTAGGGATTGATCTTCTTTAAAAAGAAAAAATAATAAAATTTAAAAGGAAATTGCTCATAATTTCCATGCAAACTAGAATAGTTGACATAAGCCTTGATAATATGATTAACATTAGATGACTAAACCACAGGATCACTTCCCTACATAAACAGTGCAAATATTTCAACATATAAAATGACCATAAGTGAAAACGAGCAGATATCTCATAATACCTAATTATCTCACATGTTTCTGTCATAATGTTTAGCTCAGTTTTGGATACAGATTGTTT
>VZUA01074485.1:11514-32951 GCA_013401035.1 Horornis vulcanius | reverse complement strand
GGGAACGCGTTCCTGAGAGCCCGCGGCAGGACTCTGACCGCCTTCCGCCCAGGTAGGGGAGCGCTGGCCGAGCTGCGCCATCGCCTGCGGGCTCTTCCCTGCCGTGCTGCCGGGCGGGAGGGGCGTGCGGAGGGAGGCCCCGGGCTTCCCCGGCGGCGGCGGCGGCGGCGGGAGGAGCCGCCGCCGGGGAGAGGGAGGCGTGGAGCGCCGGAGCCTGGGCCGTCTGCTGGCGAGCCCGTGGCTGGGAGCGTGGGACACAGGGGGCACTGGGCGGCCGCAGCGCAGACGGACGCGGGGCTGTGGCCGCCCCCTTGCCCCCGCTCTGCCGGGGCGTGCCCGGAGCCGTCCAAATTTGTCCCCACGCTCCGGCTCCCGTAAAGATGCCAGCAGTGTCTAGCAGCGGATTCATTTTAAAATGCTTGTCCGTGCTGCTGAACCGGGTCTCCATAGTCTGTGAAACTGTTGGTGCCAGCACTGTGTTGTCCTGTTTTTGTACCTGTAGGGGTGACCTAGCAGGTTACCGCTGGGTCTCTGTTCATGGTGCTCAAAGGAAAAGTAGCCGTAGGGTGGTTCACAACTTGGTAAGATGCTGCTTTCCCTGAGGTGCTCAGCCTGGCTCAAGGTGCGGATCAGTAGCGCAGGTGTTCCCCTGTGCAGAAGCAGCACTGGGCTGCAGCCAGCCGAGGCAGACGTGCTTCCACACCTGCCAGGTGGATAAGGGGACGAGGCCGGGCCAAAGGCGGCAGCCGCCTGTTACTGCTGGTTCTTGCTTGTGGCTGGATACAGAGGAGCACGCTGAACACGTTTGAAAAATTCTCCCAGGGATGAAGGTTCTGCAGTGTGCTGGAGTTTTTCGGGGACACAGCTGTGTTAAGAAATCATTTCTTGTGGCCACACATAGAAGGTCTTCTATTTCTCTGTATTTATGAAATTCAAATTGAATTGGTTTGGTGAGGTCAGCAAGGCTGTTCCATCCCAACAATTTTGTGTTTTTTTCTTGAGTTGCACTGGAAATATTTGGCTTTGCTTGTTGCCAAATAAAGAAAAATCACCAACTCAGAGCATGTGAAGTATATGTATACAGCCATTCTGGCAACCTATTAATTGCAGATGGTCTGGTTGGTTTGGAACAGAATGCCTAGCATTTGCTGAGGGGACAGATGGCAGACAAGCCATCTAGTTAAATCAACTGTATAGTGAAATTTTGACAAAAGGAGTGTTCAACAGCAGTTAAAACTTTCTGAATAAGCTATATCTAAGCTCTTCTTGAAAATTTCCTTAAACATGGAAGAAAACATCATTTGGGAATCTGTTTTCCAGGTGTGCTTCTTTCTTCTGACGTGTCCTCATTTGGAATTCTTTAAATATTAGTTAAGATTTTTCTTACTAGTTGGTTGTTTTTAATCTTGTTCAGATTTGTTAGGCTATCATAGTCCAGTTACCATCTTCAGGTGCAATATTTTTTGTAAATAATTTACTTGGGTCTTTCTTAAGAGGCTAAAGTTCAACACAACGTTTTAATAACTAAGTGATAGGGAAAAAAAAGAGAACCAAGGGCTGTTAAAACTGAGGCAAATTTTCATGCGGTTTTAGAAGCAAATTAGTTATCTCTGTTTTGTTGCTTTTCTCAGTCTTAAGGTTTCACTCCTATTAAACATGTATTCACATAAAGCATGTACTGCCACTGCTATGGCTTGGCATGCTGTTTCCTTTTAAAATTTGATAAAATTTTGATAAAATTCCAAAACCCACTATTGACAGCCAAATTTCCTTTCTTTCTTACTACCCTTTCTGCAAAGTCCCTCTACCTTCCCCTCTTCCCATACCCTTCCTTCTTCTACTGGTAATTTGTTCAGTCTGCTTTTACATAGCATGGAGGTTATACCTATAACCTGCTCTAATCTGCCCTTGATGTGGGACATGTGAATGAGGAACTTGAGGTGAGGGTTGGAAATTATCGATATAAGCAATGAGGCGCAGTAGTATACAGTGTATAAATACCCTACCTTATTGGCAAGAGACCTTTGTACGGTTTGGCTTTACTTTCTAAAATAAATTATCTCTTTTCTACCCATGTTAATTTTTGCTTCAGCTGTCTACTCCTTCTATTAGTATTTGAGTGAAGAAACAGGACCATATGTTTGGGTAAGTGCTGTCTTCACCACTTCTCTCCACAAGTCAGGGGGTTATTTTGATTTGATTTGTTGTGGGTTTTTTTGGTGGTTTTTTGTTTGGTTTTTTTTTTTGGTCCTGAGTATGTCAGTAGCATGCTGTGCAAAGAATTTCTGTGAAAAGTGGCAGAACACTTTTTTCAAGTAACTAAACAAGTGATAGTCCTGTCAGTTTAACTGGTTGAGAAGTGTCTGTTTGAACCTGTCTTTTGCTAGTTTTAGTTGATGGTTCCAAAACCTTTATGTGGAACAGGCGAATAACCAGTATTGCATCCTCACAGTCTCAGTTCCACATGTGATTTTGTGTTCCTCTGTCACGCCTCCCTTACCAATCTTCTACATGCTCTCAAAGTTTATTCAGTTACTTTTCATATTTTCATTTTGCTTTGTCCTCTGTTCCTTCTCAATATCTGATATTTGCCATTTTTGAATGTTGAGGTGACTTCTTGGTAGCACTTGGTAAAACTCATATGAAGTTGATGGTGTTTTTTCCATGTGCACAATGCTGCACTTTTTTGTACAAAGTTCTTCCTTTTTTGAACAGTCAGTGCATAAGAAGTCTCTTCTCAGCTCTTCACAGCCAGGCCTGATTCTTATGCTTCCAAATGGCTTAATTTTAGCAAATTCCACTTCCTCGCTGTTCAGTTGCTGTGACAGATTGTTCTGAGTTCATTGAGCAGTACAGATTCAGGTGGCATCTAGGTGTCTTGTCCATTTCTGTTTTTCTTACCAGTTTTCTATGCATGCAAGGACTTAATTTTGTATTTCCAGACAGCTTGGCTTCCTTAAGAGTCTTTGGTAAGTAACTGTTAGATGGTTCTTGGAGATGGGATCAAGTGGATCTCCCTTGTCCTTGTAAAAGCTGTTGATTACTCTTTCTGAAGAATCAGTAAACACTAGCGATTCCATCACTTGTCTGTTAAGATGGCACTTTTGCAGTCAGTTGTTACCAGATTGCTCAGGAAACCCCTTTAAATGTAGATGTAATAGTGGCCGCCTCCTTGTTCCTTTGGTGCAAGGGCAATTTTAAGGATAACTCCCCAGAGGTTCACTGGTTTTCACTTTTTGGAATGTCTATAGATGCCACCTAATCTCAGTGGTTTCTTAGTGCCTAAGTGTATTTGTTGAATCATCTACTGGTATTTGATTTGAGACAGATCTGATGTGCTCTCTGTCAGGGGGAATTATCACATTAAATCTTCACAAGTTCCCTCACAATACAAGTGGATACAAAAATATACCTTGTTTTCCTTCTTTTTAGCCTTTATTTTTGGGTGCATCTTGCATGCCCGTTAGATCTGTTAACCTTCCTGACTGTCTGGCAGGCTACCTGCTCCTAATTCCCCTACAAAGTGCTGTATTAGTTCTCAGATTTACACTGTTTCCAGTTCTTCACTTTTTTTAGCTTGACTTCTTGGACTTAAGTATCTAACCTTCCCAGTGTATAAAATCTTTCCTGGGTTTGGTTTTTTTTTTTATTTGAGTGCTTTAGCTTTTCAAAGGATGCTGTCCTGCTCTTACTAGCCTCCTTATGCCTGTTACTTAAGTAGCTTAAGTAACAGCCTAATTCTTTTTGGTCTTTGTGAAGTCCTTAGTAAATGCTGTGCTTATGGTCTGAGCCTCTGGGATGGTGTCTTTGAATAGTTTTCATGCTGCCTTCAAGGATTTTTTCACTTTTTAAAAGCATCATAATTATATATAATTCGCCTTCCTTTGAAATTAAATACAACCGCAGTTGATTTCTTACTTTCAGAAGAGTGTTGGATCTTGGCACATTATGATTACTGTTCTAGAGCTCTTCAACAGTAATATTTTTGAGCACTGATCAGAACTGCTTCCCAGCTTGCATATTCCATTCCCAGTACTGTCTCCAACTCTCATATGAATTAGGGAAATTTTTATGTGGGTTTTGAGAAACTTTCTGTGACTTCACCTTGTCATTATGCAAGCCACCCCCCTTCACACCTACAGTTCTGGGCTGTAAAGTTTTTGTAATGAGTTTACATGTTAAATTTGGGAGTGGGCATAAGGCATGACTAGAATTTAGCTCCTATAGCCCTCAGTACAAATAAACTGTATCTGAGGGGGCATTTCTTACCTTGATCGTTATCTAAGAAGTTTAAAAGTATGTCTTTTGATAACAGAAGCACTGTCTCATTTATTTGAGAAACCATATTCTGTCATTTAGTGTTTCTACTGACAGTATTTTTGTAGTACATAACTTCTGGAATAATTACTCTTTAAAAAGTTTTATTTTCTCTCTGAAAATGTATTTTAGNACAGGTTGCCTTGGTCATTCAGCAGAACCTTCAGTAGTCATATATTTGGTATACTCCCAGGTACATATGGATAAAAAACAGCTGAAAAACATGCACATTTTTTAGACTGAAATCTTTTGTATTTAGACATACAAAAATGCTTTCTAAGCCATATCTATTGATAATATTTTAATATATAACAAGGAATTATTAAGAATATAGCACAATCCTTTATTGGTTTCAAGCTATTTCAGCACTGAGAGTAATGGAAACTAATTGTTGCTGTTTGTGTTGTCTATGATATATAGGTACTGACATCACTAGAGAGATTCCATTTTCCTTCATGCATAGAGTTCCTTTGGAAAACCAAGGTTGTGCTTCCTTTTCAGTTTTACCCAGAAAGAGTCACTGGCACACTTTGTAGGCAGAGACAACTCAGGGCAGGGAACCATGTTCCTATTTCTGCTGTGCTCTGATTTTCACAGAAGTGGTATTGATTCTCCTGTCAAACTCAATGTGGCAATTGAGGGCATTTTTGTATTTGTTACTGCCCATGAGCGGGCGCTGGAGATGTGTCGATGTCCAGCCTGCTCTGACACCATGTCTAAAGGGACATTATGGACAGGAGTAATTTTCCATAACTAATTTTGTTTTCGTTAAATTCTTCAGAGTATAGAGGAAGAAGAGCACCAATATACTGTTGAACCCAACCAATGTACTTAAAAAAAATCCCACCAGGGAAATACTGGAAATCCCAGCAGTACTAAATGTCTGTCAGAGGCCAGTGGTTTCTTCGATCATTCTCAATAGATGTGGTTGTGGTCCTTGAAGATGGGGAAAAAAAGAGAGGTGAAAGTAGGAAAAGCAAAAGGGGAAGAAATGAAGGCAGAGCAAGAGATTAGGTATTGTCCTTCAGAAGATGGGAGATTCGGCTGAAATCCCACCTAAGTCCTTGAAATGTGTTTTTGCCTGTGATCACAATACATGGCTGAGGCTTTCCCTGGTGAGCTGCTGCTGACTTCTTCAGTCCTTCGCAGAATTAATTCTTAGATAAAATTAGAAGCTGTCACTGTTTTTCAGCCAGTGCTACTAAAAATAAATTGCATTGATCCTCTATCTATACTTTGGCATGCCTAGGCGCAGAAGAAGTGTAGGAAGCTATTGAAACTAAGGCATAACAGCATATTTGGAAGTTGGACTTCCTCTGTGGTGATCAGCTGTGCTTTTAAAGAGGTCTGGAACCAAAACTCATTTGAAACAGGAGTTTTCTGTTGCTTGGTGTGTAAGAGCAGCTCCACAGACGTAATTTGTCCTTCAGAAATGGAAATCATACATACTTCAGTTATTGGAGAAGCCTGTCAACCTTGTTCTGCATTTGTGGTTTCTTACTGCTATGGCAAAGTCTGAAAATTACAAGCAGCTTCAATGTCTATAGGGATGAAGAGCTTATTCTCAGGCATTCTCAGCTTCATTCAATTTTGTGATGAAAGAGAGAAGACAGAAAAAATTATTTATTGAATCCTAATCTTCGACTGCTTTACCTAGCATGCACTTCATCTAATACAACTACATAGCTCATCTAGGGGCTTGAAAATTCAAACTCCTAGTGAGAAGGATGCCTTTATTGTTATTCCCACAAAAGTAATTTGCTACATTTGAAGGGATGATAGCCACTGTATGTGTTATTTAACTGAAACCTTCAGAAGTAGCAGCTGGGACCTGGATCATGACTAGAGGATTGCTGCAAAAGCAGCTGTTGGCCCTCCGACCACTTGTGCCAGTGGTGTTTGTTAGTTCCCCTCTGCCAGACTTGGGCAGACCCCCAGTGTGGGAGCAGAATCAGTGCCCTGAGCGCAGTTCTCGAGATCCAGTGCAAAGACCAGAGGAAGGGGCTTGTGGGGCCTGACTTACAGGGCAGGTAATGTTCATTTGCTTGCCCACAGTACCTGTTCTGTGGGTGCCAGCAAGCAGCTGGTGAGGGAGAAAAGAAGGGTACAGAATAATGATCTGAAGAGGGTCCATTGATAGACCATTTCATTGTAAGGCAGAAGACTTCTGGATCCATCTATGGTAGTGGAAGATGCTTTTCCCAGCTGTTTCTCGTTGCCACCCTCTTACCATATTGGTTTGTTGGAAGAGCATTCGTGCAGGCCTAGTCCTGGGGTTTTCAGCAGAATTAGTAAAATTGCACTACTAGCAACACTTGAAACTTTAGCTGGACTGGTGTCACGGCTTGCACAGATGAGGAAGGACTTGCAAAAGCAACTCTGAAGACAGACCAGTGAGGGCACTTCAAGAATTATCTCTTGGATGAGCTGAATTCAGAAGAGTCTTCAGATGGTGGTAACTGGTGTAAGTTCGCACCAGTGGTGTTGTACTTATACAGCTCTCATCATGATATTCTGTTTTTATATTATATATTTATAGTGCTGTGCAGTAATTAAAGCACAGTCCTGATTTTAAGGAAAAAGTTAAGTTGTAAGTTTAAACAGTGTCCTTACATTATTTTGTTCCAATATACTTTTGTTTTATGGGAAACAAAATCAGTGAGTACCAACTGATAAGTAATAAGCTAATGGAATTTGGTTTAAGTACTAGTAAGTACTAGGGTTATTTGTTTTTAGTGTTTCTGGTTGGAGTGATCAAATAACAAGACAAAGGTAGAAAATATTTATTCAACCTTACTGTTATTTTTGTAACTATTTGATGAGTTATTGAATACCACAGGAATAGCTATTGACTGAATTATTTGATTAAGACCAGTTAATTAAACTAACATTTTAAGTAAATGTTATTTATGTAGTCCTAATTCCTGGCTTTCTTCTGATATCCCTGCTTCACTTTCTTCATTTTATCCTTTTCTTCCTACAGGAGAATATAGCATATACCTTTGCATCATTTTCAGTTCCTTTCTTTTTTCACCTCCTATCTCCTTCCTTTTCTCCCCACTCTTCACCACCTCCACCCCTGCATCTTCTGTTTCTCCTTTCTTCTGCCATTTCTTGATTCTGTCTGTGTACTGAACTTCTCTTTTGAAATTCATCTTATCAGTCTCTCTCTTTGCCTCACATGACCATCACTCACCCACTCAAACCAGAGCATCTGTGCACAGTCTTAGAAACGTTCAGGTACTTAAAACCTAGAGAGTTACTGTATTGACATGAATATAAGTCAGGAAAATAAAATATCCTTGAAACATATATTCAGATAACCCCTAGTCTGGCTTTCCCACCTGCTCCCTGACTGTGCATTGCTTGCCAGACCCGTGTATGTTCAAGTGTTGTATCTGAAGCTCCCTGGGACCTGGGCCAGCCCTGCTGCCTGTGCCACCCAGCCAGGACTGCTCCAGGTGCTCCAGCTGCCTGTGGCCACCCCACACCATTGCTGGGGCTCTGAAAGGATAATACAGTCTGCCCATACTTGAAACACAGTCTTTAAACAAAAATGCTAGCTCTTTTTTCTAAGTAGTCTCTGTAAAAATAAATAAATGTAACTATATTTTACTTTGGCTACTGTGGTAAGAATACTGGCTTCAGATTAAACAATGCAAAACAAGTAGATTCTCCTCAGCATTGATTTATCAGTACTATTAAGTTGCTGGAAAAGGGACAGGGGTTAGTAGTCCTGCCATATTCTTCAAAGGTTTGATTTTTTTTCCCCATTTAATGAATAAATTGTGCCACTCCTCCAAACCAAGTTCCTGTTTCAGACATTCCCTTTTTTCATTTTCACTTTGTAGGGGTCGTAAAAGGTTTCTGATGTAAGCTTCCTTAACTGATTCTTTCCTATTGCTTTCCACTTATAAAAACTGTAAGTTGATTTCTCTGCACAAACAGTGCCTTTACTGCATCATGTAAGCTGCTTTTATGACAATTGTATTTTTTCATGGAAATCATAAAATAAAAACCTAAATTACTTTGTGGCATTCAACTGGTTCCATAAGGCTTCTACTGCAAACTCATGGATAGATGGATCATTTCACTTCTCTGAACAGTTGTGTAACTTGAGGAGTAAATTTTATTTCAGAATTAAAGGCCAATGAGTGGCTAGAAGTTTCTGTCTATGAAAGACGTGATTATTATTTAGAGTAAGTCAGTGCTGGTATATAAATAATTTTGTTTAGAAATGAAATGTTAGTTTAACTAAAGTGCAGAAGCTTTCATTTGGCAAAAAGATCTGATGCCATAGCAACAGATAACAATTACAAGCAGCTTCTGGGAGTTGCCTACATTCCTCATCCCTCACTCCAGCCTATCCATATCCATGGTGCAAGAGATGAATTCTGAGCTCTGTTTTCTAACCTTCCTTGAAAGAAACACACTCCCCTTCTTGAAAAGTGTGAAGCTTCAGTTCTAGAGCTTGTGGAAGGAAATCAAAAGTACATCCGTGTGTTGGATATGCTGCCTCTCTACTGTTACTAGAAGACCAGTTTTGCCTCAAAATGAATTTCAGATCAGACTGACATCATATGAGAGTATATTTATGGATTGTATTTTAATTTTGAATATTTTGTATCTTTTCTTTTTAGATTCAAAAGATGGATGGCTATAGATGGATGTAGTCAGTGAGTTTTAAGAGTTTAAATGCTGTTTAAAAGCCTCCAATAAGAGTAAATGTATTAAGCCAAATAGAGCTGTCAAAACTAAAATATTCAAGTTGCAAATGAATGCATATAGACAGCTGGAGAAACCACAGTGTGCTTGTGTTTGTACGTCAATTCCAGCTTGAGACATAAGTGTAGGAAACAGGCTACTCGTTTTTATTTTAAATTTTTGGCCAACTGTTGTTTTATTTGCCCAGAGTTGAGATTTTTTTCTTCCAACAGAGCTTGTAGTCATATATGTCAGCCTTTCTTTGTTGTACTTGGTATTAGAATGCTGGAGAAAGAAGTATACAAAAAATGGTACCAGTACAGATTCTGTTCTACCCTCTGCCTACACTGGCTCTATCAATGGAAATTTGTTTCCGAGTTCTCACCTTTATGTCACAGATCTTGGGAGCAATTGTGGCAGCAGTAAATTTGTATTTTCATTTGTTGCTGATGATTCTGATGTTGCTGGGTTTAGTGTTTGCTGACCTTGGTCCTGTTGAGTGGCTTCAGTTCTGACTTAAAAGAATGTGCTACATCCAAGTTTTCTCTAAAACTGAGAACAAAAACCATATAACTCCTTAATAATTTAAGAAAAAGTCTACTGGAACCATAAAATGTGAAACTTATGTATGTTTTAACTTGTTAATTAAAGAAGCAATAATTGGAATATTAAAAGAGTCAACTGAAATCTAATGTTACACACTTGTGCTGTGTTGTAGTCTTGTAATTTCCAGCACTATTTGCTGAATTCTTCACATACTTCTCCTCTAATCAGTCTGTAATTACTATGTGGTATAATTAGATTAATACACTTTCATTTATTACAGCTACACATTAGAGGAAAATTTTGTACTTCTGCCTTTATATTTGTCCTGTATGAATGAGTACAGAATTCTGTACTTGTGTTAGAGCAGTGTCAACCTACTGAGGTGAAGAACAATCAATTTAATGATACACGGAAGCTTTCATTCTCTTTCAAGTGTCTCTACTGGGTTTTTTTTCCTCTTTTTTCTTCTTAGATGCTGAGTACCAATGGAAGGGGCCCTTCTACTTCATCCAGGGAGCAGATCCTCAGTTTGGACTGATGAAAGCTTGGACACATGGAGACACTGAGAATGGAGATGATGAATGGGAAGAAGAAATTAAATTAGCCGAGCAAGCAGTGCAGGTCGTTAACAAATTAAGCCCTAAACCCAAGTTCTTTGTCCTGTGTGGAGACCTTGTCCATGGAATGCCAGGTAAGGCAATTAAAAGTGCAGAATGGAGGTATATTAAAAAAAACTCCATTTTAAAAATATATTTCAGATTGACACTAAGGCTAATTTACTTGACATCAAAATAGTCTTTCATAAGTATCATTAGTATTAGTTCCTGTTTTGGGGGAAAAATAATCTGTGATTTGTAGATGATTCTTGAGATATTATTCTGATTTCTTCATCTGACTTCCTGTAGCATTCATCTTAAGGCTGTACTTTCATTAATTAATTGCTTTCTTTTCAGTAAAAGAAATTTTCTTTGAAATAAAAGTCTTTCTCCTAAACAAATTGCTTTGAGATGACAAAGAAGGGCTCTAGTCACTGGGGAAAACTAATGCCAAGAAAATAGCAAAAACTAGATATGGCTTTCTGAGTACCTAAAGTCATTAAGGCTCAGAGAATTCTCTAGCTTTCTAGTGCTTAATAAATTCAAATATTTTAGTTACTAAAATGCTGAAGGTCAGTGAGTTCAAGCTCTAGCAACTCTGTCCAGTGGCTGTGGGACTCTGAGCTCAGTGTGTTTTTTGTACACTGAGAGGAAGAACAACAAACCATCCAGAAAGGTGAGTTACAAGAAAGAGAAGTACTTTTCTTGGAAGTGAAATTAGATGTGGTGTTGCCTGCTGAGAAGTGGTCTGGAAAGCAGATCTAAGCACGCTATCTCACATTTGTTAGCCCTGATAAGCAGCAGAGCTGCAGACAGCCCTGGCTCTGTCACTGCCAGCACCACAATCCACCCAGGGAGCCTGCAGACATTTTGTGCTGTGTGCTCCACTCTGATTCACACTCCACCTGCACCTGAGGAGCTGCTTCCCAGCCCCTGCTCACACAGCAGGGCTTCAAGCATTTTGGAGACCTTTCACTAATTTCTTCAGTGTCCCACAGTGTTAATTTTAAGACTTTAGCTGTCACATTGATTGACAGTATTTTCAGGCTTTCTTTTGATCAGAACACAGTTTTGCTGAAAGAGTGGGGAAGTGTAAAAATCAACAGATTTGAGCTTGATTGAATCTACTGTGTAACACTTCAGTAGCTTGATCATAAAGTATGCCATGATGCAGTTCTATTGGTTTATGTGCTTCCATTAATTTTGGAATCATCTTCCTATAGCAGAGTTTTAATAAATGTTTTGATTAGGATTTCTAATTTGTGTAGGTGTTCCAAATATTTTGGTTTCAGTATCCCTTGAATGAGGAAGAAAAGTCAGGACAAATAATGAGTGTTACACATCCTGTTGAGGTGGATCTTTCTCTCAAAAAATTTAAATAATCCAGGAAGCTAAGTTAGTTTCTTTTTACCTGAATATTTCTTGAATACTTATAAACAGTGCAAAGTTCTGAGTACTTTTGTCTCGTGCGACTTGAAACAGCATTATTGTAAGGCTTCTCTGTTGGTAGAGTTTGAGTGTGAATGAGAGAGCCAGCAATCTTCTGACTTCCATTGGGCACTGAATGGCTGGATACACTAAGTCTTGTGTGTGGTACTTCTTGTATTTGATTGTTGGGGTTTTTTTTCCTAGCAATGGTTCTCTGTAGTCATTATTGTCCTTTTGCTAGTGTGTGTCTCAGACTTAGTAATGTTTTAAATACAAACTTGTCAGGGCTTTGCAAAACATTAGCATTATTCATTCTGCTAACAGACATGTGAAAGAAGCTGAGTGGATTGTATTGGTGAGATCACCTACATTGTGTGATGGGTGTGCAGTGCCTAGTATAAATATTTGAAGCTGCCTTGTGCAATTTCCAAGAAATTGTAAGAAGGAGCAGTTCATTACTCAGTAAACTTAAGGGTCTTTTCCAGGCTAAATGATTCAATGATTCTATGATTACCTCACTTGAGCCACCATATTTTTACTTCTCTAATAATTTCTTGGTGATTGAAATTATGTTAATAGTTTTCAAGCCTGTGTTATCATGTAGTTATATAAAGTGGTTAAGGAAATGCACTGTTAAAAGGAACTGTAGAATATTCAGCTGGAACAATTACATCATTATTGCCTTTGTGTTTATACAAATGGCTTGCTCTGCTGTGTGTTGATAAACATACAAGTACAATTTAACCATTAAGTTGTACATAAAAATACAATTTTACAGCCCTTTGTCTTTCTGTCTAAACTGATGACAGAGATAACAGTGACTTGCTCTATGGTGCAGATACCTGTGGATTAGCAATCTTGGACTAGTTGTCTAAAAGAACAGGGAGATGATACAGCTTTTTAATCAATGCCTGTCAGTAAAAGCGAGTGGGCAACACAGATCTTCCTCTCTTCTCTTAAAACATTTTATCATGGAGTACTAAGGGTAAAGTTTTTGATGGACTGTTTTAAAGCATGCACTGTAGCCATTTAGGTGAACCAGTGTTGAAGTCTTTTGCAGCAGAACTCCAAGAAATCTCAGAATTCCAGCAGCTAGAAGTGATGAACAGAATCCTGATCAGCTGGGAGGCAATCAGGCACAGCACTTGGAATCCATTACAGATGTCATTAGAGCAACGAAGTAATCATATCTTGGTATTTAGCTGCTGATTAAAAGTAGTTTGTACTCTGAATATTATTTCCAGAAGTTTTTCTTGATTACATAATCAAGAATAGGATATCTATTCTTGGTAACACTAATATTGTGGTACAATCACATCAAGAATTTTAAGCAATACCTTATAGTGCAACTATGTCACTGAATATAATTTCTATGAAATCGATGCTTACACTTGGATACACCATGACAATGAAGGACTTCCTTCTGAAGGCATTTGTATGCATTAAGTATCATATAGTTTAGTATGACAAAAATGGTAATCTGTTGATCAGGTTATGTGTTTATTTGATTGCATTTTTCTAAAACTCTGGAAGTTATTTCTAAAAATGCTACTGTTCTCATAAAGTTGGAAGTTTCTGTTTGGTTTTCTGAAAACTTCCCTTACCGTTCCATTACTAATACACTCCAAGCCCGACAGTCCAGTTCCACTAGCCAGTTCCACACCCAGTTTGTTCTCCACTCATCCAGACTGCAGCATCCCAGCTCCACAGCCCTTTAATGACTATAGAGCAGTGCCTCACAGTGACATCAGCCAGCCAGCCCTCTCAGTACTCTTGGATTCATCCCATCATGGATTGGCTTAGGTTGCAACTTTCCAGGAGATGCTGGTTCCATTCCTTGTGTTTCCTATGCTCCTTTAGCTCTGGGAGAACATTTCAGTGCAGGGAGGCAAAGGAGACTCTGAGTACCTGTCACTTGTCACTGCCTCACACAGCAGTGGGCTATATTTTCTTTATTGTTTTATTGCTAAAGTAGCAGTAGAAGCTTTTGCTGCCCTCTGCTAGTTGAAGCTCTCTGAGCGCTTTTCCTGACAGCAGCCCTGCAGGTACTTAGTGTTTTTCCTTTCAAGTATGTCTTTGGTTCCAGCTCCCTTCTATGTCCTTTTTTCTTTGGTTCTCAGGCATGAGTTCCTCATTTAGACGAATCATTCTCCTTATAGCCTACATTTTTTTCTCTCTTCCCCTGCCTTCCCTGAGTATCCAGAAGGACCATTCTTGTGTTCCCAGGAGCTTGTCTGTGAAGATTTGTCAATCCTCTCAAACTCTTGCCTTCAGAACAGCCTCACACAGGATCCTGTAGCTGATCCCTGAATAAGACAGTCTGCTGTCCTGAGGCCCCAAGATGTGCTCTCTGTTTTTCCTTGGGATCTTGAACTCCACCTTGGAGTCTGCTACAGCCAAGGCTGCCAGGATTAGCACATCCCCAAGCACTCCTGTAGTAGTAAGACCAGGAGAGTGGGCCCTAGTTGGTCTGTCTGTGTCAAGGGATTGTCCCAGACTGCCTCCTGGTTCCAGATCTCCTGAATTGGCTGTCAGCAGGTGTCGGGGAGGTTAGTATCCCATAAGAGCCAGTGTCATCTAGAAACTTTTTCAAGTTGCTCATAGGAGACTTAATCCATTCTTTTGCCCTTTTTGGGTGGTCTGTAGCAAAATCCCACTTTTAGTGACTAAGCTCTTCCTGATCCTGACTTAAGTGCAATGAGGCTGGTGTCTGTTCCATAGAATAATGCCCTCCAAACATGGGGCATTCCTGTCCCAGTTCAAGATGAACATTTTGCTTGCTTCTCCTTCCCATACCTTGAGCGTAGATTGGAGTACAGGAAACAGTGTCAGCATTTCAACACCTTTTGTTACAGCAGCAGAGAATTCAGCTGTTGGCAGCCAAGGTCACCCTGCTAAAGCCACTGAGAAACACTGACTGTGAAGTTGAGAATCCAGCAATTGTTTTTGAGTGGCTGAATTCCTTCAGAGGAAATTGTTTAACTGCATTTTTTAAATGATGCTACTGCTATCAGTAACTTGATAGTTCTGGCCAGGAAAGTTATTTATGTGATGTATTTAGTCCAGGTGTTTAATTTTTTTTCATTCATTGTTCTGGCTATGTGCGCAAAAGAATAAGACAGCAAGTCTCTTGCAAACTTACTTAGCTCTGACTGTAATAAAATGTTATTGTTTAGAGACTAAATGAAACAAGACTTGTCTAATAATGTGTATAATCACAAAAAACCTGATAGAACTTGATTAAGCTTGATCTGTTAGCAGTGTGATAATGGATCAGTGAGCAAGTAATGTTTATGCTTGCAGTTTTAAATTCATTTGTATGTATATGTTAATTATGAGAAATCAAAATCACTGGAATTGACTATTATGGCACTTCAAATACACTGTGAACACTTGTACTAATTCTTTTAGTTAATGTGAAGGTATAATAATCTCTAATATACACGTTCCCTACCCTGGTCATGCAGTGCTCTATAATCTCACATCAGCCTTTTCTGTCAATTAAGCCCAAGTAGTGACATTTTTCTGTTTTTTTCCTACCTTTGTTTTATATTATTAAATTGTTTAAGTAAGGGTTTTCAAATCATTATTTTTAACACATTTCACCATTCGTGCTTTTATAAATGTATCTTTTCGACGTGGAACATGCTAAAACATCTGATTGTTTCAACCAGCTTTACAGAGCTGCAGTCATATTTAATAATGTTCTGTTACTGCTCCTTAGTGTGCTTGCTGTCTGTGTCTCTCACTCTCTTTGTTGGGCCATACTTGCATTGTAAGATCTTCCAGGACTGTGTCTTGCATATTTTCATGTTTCTACTGTGCCATCTAATGTGTGTTTCAGGCTGTGAGCCTGGGCATGTGTTGTTGCTGTGAATAGTTTAAACAGGAGGTGACAGAAAAGGCCCTGACAATAGACAAGCTGAAAACAGAGGTGCCCAAACTGTACACAGCTCATTGCTGATGTGTTCATGGTTATTGAGGCACTGCAGCCTTCAGAGCTGCCAGAACATTACTTTGTGTCATGGGGGAAAAAGCAGCCGGGCAAGCCAGAGCTGCAGCAGCTTGTGCTGGTGAAAGGTACAGACTCACCTTTGACATCCGGTATCCTGTAAAAAGCAGTCATGAATTTGGGAAAGAATTGTCACTGACAGAATCACTGTGGGACTGCAGGGGCTGCAAGTGCTCTCCCTCCCTGCCCCAGTGTCCTTCCTCTGTCTCTTTCCCTGCTTTCTCTCCTCCACGCATTGAGGGCCCCTGCCTACAGCTGGGATGTGTGGCTGTCCTGCTGCTGCTTCCAGGGGCCTCAGCTCTGCTGGGACATCCTCTGGTTCCAGCCAGCTCCCCCTGCCTCCGTGCTGTGCTCTGTGCATATGTGTGTGTATCTGGGTGTGTGCATCACCGGCTTGCGTTTCCCCCAGGAATTCGCACGTTCCGCTAACACTCCTAACTCCTCCATAAAGCCTCAAAAAGGCACATCAGCTCAGTTCAGCTAATTACAATTTGGGGCAACAGTATGTTCTCTATGTGAAAAGCTAAACTGCTGGCTGCATGTCTCAAAATGATATGCCCTATCCCATCTCCCATGCAGTGTTTCTTCATATAATAAAGCAGGCAATGATGTGCAACAAAATTTTAAAAACAGGTGCCAAATGCTGGGATTCTGAGTTCATATTTAGACAGCAATTAAGTGACAGTTTTTCAAATCAGTACTTCTCCATTTGACTTCTGCTTGACAATTTGATGATCAGAATATGAGATGAGATGGGCATACTGGCTTTTATACAATTAGTCTCTCTTATGAGCTGTGACACGTCCGCAGAGGAGAGTGAAGTTATTTACATTCAGAATAGACAAGCTGCAGATCTGAGGAGCATCAGAGCTGATGGTTCTGGTGGCCAGACAGCAGTATGGCTTCATTTCTTTTCATAATCACTATAGCATTTGAAGGCATCCTCTCTCCTGGGAGAATCAAAACTGGATTAGCTTGAGCTTCTTTCCCATGCCCAAATTGGATGTGCCATGGTCCAAAATATTTGTCTCTTGTTTCTGTTAAACATGGAGTGCCTTGATGCGACGCCCTCCAAAAGTGTAGTTTTTATAGATGGTAAATCTTGAGACACAGGCTGCAGCATATAATTGCAAACACCTTACAGGGTAACTCTAAAAAAAACCCTCTTTAATTTGCTTAATTTCTAAACTGGGGAAAGCACACACCATAACAAATGTTCCTAGTTAGAGCATTATTATTTGAAATCTATTTGTGAATGTTCTGAATTCTCTTACTTAAAACACCATCTTGGGCTGGTCAGGAAAGGTCAGTGAATACTTGGTTTGTGTAAGAGCTGAAGTTGGTACATCCCAGGAAGTCCTACCTGTCTTTTGGTCTGGGTTCCACTGAAACGGAACTTTGAGGAAATGTCTGGTTTTATCACACTTGATAAAGTCCACAGTCATTTGCCCATGTGTGTTCTTCCTTGTTAGGAAATATTGCCCAGCCATTTGCTGTGTGGAGCTGCACATTTGCAGCTGCTTTGCAGCCAGCTGAGCTGTCCTTGACGAGGCGGGTGCTGCGCTCGTGCTTTATTGCGTCACGCAGGACTGGCATGGTCACACTGCAGGGACCGAGGTGTTGGGAGCTGGAGATCTGCTGCTGGTGGGTTTTGCACACAGGATGAGATAGGAATGTAATGCTGAAATCTGCATGCAAATGCACAAGCTGCCATTTATACATTTGTGAACTGAATAAATTACAGAGAAATGTCAGGTCCAATTCAAGTTCTTAATGCTATATACAGTGATCTGGTAAGACATTTCACAAAGGAAAAAATCTGTGAACTGTTTCAATACTGCTTTTAAACTACCATTAAATAACTAATTTTGCTAAAACAAAGGTTCATTAATTTTTTTAATATTGGCCATATAAAATTAGGCTGCACTGCTAGTCCTTAAGTGTGGCATGTATGTAAGGAAATATTTTGTCTAGCTTTAATTTTAACTAAAAATAATAATTCTGAAAAAATCCCTTTCTCATCTAGAAGGCAAGAGCATGAATGCTAATGTTTGATTTGTCCATATAAGAGGCATATGAGCAGGTTAAAAAATAATGTCTTAAAATATGGTTCCACCTTTAAAAATGGCGGTAAGCATTTCACCTTTACTATATTTGGTTTTTTTGCCATCTGAACTGGCTGCTTGGTTGACTGACAAAAGCAAGTTTGTGTATTTTTTTGACTCCCAGCAGTGTGGCACAGCTGGGGAGGAGGCAGCTGTATTCCAATGTCATTTGCAGTTTCAGCAAAATTGTCAGCTAAATCCCAATTCCTGAATCTTTTTCAGTGGAGAATTGTAATAGAGCATGAAGTAGAAAAGATACAGATTGACTTTTTAGGTGCAAGGCAGAAGCAGAAGCTTTAAAATGTTTATACTGAATCAGGGTATAGGTAAAGGTTGTATTTGTTTGAGTGCAAGGTAGCATTTCTATTAATATGTCACTGCCTGATCAATAGGGCAGTGTTAGGTGTGACCTGATTTCCTGACCACAAGGTAGCTCAATCTAAATAAACTCACTGCATCTACTTCTTCTGCTGTTGTAACCTCTAACTCTGATATGCTTGGTAGGATGGAATCCAAACCAAAGGGATTCTTGGCTATTTTCTTCTCCAAACTCTTACACCAGTGTTAATTAATAATGGCTAAGAATTTGGGTAAGCAGCACATTATTTGTTAAATATCTAATAATAACTGTTTAAAGAAATGCCACTGTGGTTGCATGAATAAACATTTTGTACTAATTATCTCATTCTAGTAAAACCTAATGGAGCGTTCAAAGCCTCCAACAGCTTTCTGTGAAATTAAATTTGCTCTAATCGGCACAGAATAGGGTAGCATCAGAGATCTCCACACACGTCCAACAGGCTCATATTGCAGAGACACCCCTGGGTTGTCAGAAGCAAATGTTTCATCTTCAGCAAGTATGTATTTATTTGTATTTTGTATGTTCTTGAGTCTAGTCTACAGTTGAATTTAGAAATCTGATTAGCAGATTGATATCTCTAAATATTAAAATCTTGGAGATGTAATTAGTTACGCAATTTTCTCAGATCTTGTATTTTATGATACAACTACTAGAGACAGTACTAAAAATCTAGTACAAGTACTATATCTTTGTATGAAGTTTTTTTTTTTTAAATTAAGTTTGGTTTTGGTTGTGTAGCAGTGAGGTATTTTTTCCTGTTTGTGATGATTTCATCAGAAGTACAGACCCAAAGGCAGTGGTGGCCTGTGCTTGCTGTGACAGCTTGACGTTGCTGGGAGATGAGTAAGGAGCAGAGTTGAGCTTAAGTGAAGGATAATACTTATTTTCACAGCAGAACATGGAGCAGTAAATGCCATGAATTAGGTTGTTAAGTGGGCACCTGTGTGGCTGGCACTCAGAAAAATGTCAGCATTTGCAGTCATTATATTTAATGTCATGCACTGAAACTAGGAGCAGTTGATCCCCTAAAAGGCTCCCTTTTTCAGTTGGGGATTTTGTCATTGCTTTAATGTAATAATTGTTCATTATTAGCTTAAACTAGAGTTAAAATTTCTTCTTGTTTTAATGCCAAAAGTTATATAATAAAATTAATTTGTGTTTTCATGTAAGGAAATTTTTGTGTGATCACTTTTTGAGTCTCAGAACAGATTATTACTTGTTTCGAATGTACTGAAAAAGTCGCTTACAGCTGTAGACAAATGAGTATTCCAGATTCTGCTTTTCACTGGAACTAATGAAATGAGGTTCTTTGTAAGTTAGACTGAATAGTCAGTTAGTTTGTTCAGGAGTGAATATAGTCATATTTACATTATTTTTAACTGCATAATTTTTTGTTCATCATAAAATTGTCTTCAGGCTATTTGAAGATTAGAAATATATATGTCAAAAGAAGAGAGAGGAGACATTTTAGCTATTACAGCACAGACTAAAGCAAAAAACCTATTTCAGAACATGACCATAATGGGTTTATTAAAATGGATCAGCTTATTCTTGCATGTAATAATTTGGAATGACGCAGTGTGTTGCATTAGTTCATTACAGCAGACACCAGAGGGGAAGCTTTTAAGTTTAAAGCAAGAAACAATGAAGAGCACTGGTAAAACTGAACTGGGTGGCCAGAGAGGTCTTTCCTTTCTATGGAGTGCCCTGTCCGTTAACACATTTTTGTAGCATCCTAGGACAAAAAAACAATGTGGAGATCGTAGTGTGTGCTTTTGCTCAGGGCCCACAAGAGAATCACTGCTTTTATGGGATGATCAATTGTAAACTGATGAGTAGAGGGAAGAGTCTGGCCCTAGCAGTCAGGAGTCATCACCCATATTGATGAGATAGGGAAGGGCAGGAAAGAAGGCAGCACAGTGAGGAGCAGTGTCAAGAGCTGTTGGGTGGGGAAGCTCCATCTGCATCAGTGCCCTGAAGGGATGCTGTGGGTTGGTGTTTTGTGAAGTGGCAACATCTCACGTTTTTGTTCATGTTAGTGCATAGCAATCAGATGCAACTGCAGAAGGAACCTGGCAGGTACAATGTGGTGTTGATGATACTATTGGTTTTGGACCTGTGATGTCTTCCAAGTGACAGGGGCCACCAGTGGGGCTGTCCCTGGGGAGGGGTCAGCAGGCAGGGGCTATGTAGGATCTTGCTTGTAGCCCTCTTAATCTGGAGCAAACAGCCAGGTATACAAGACAAGAGTAGAGATGAAAGGCTGTCCTGGTTTGACAGGAGTAGCCTGCTTTCCCACAGATGCATATCCTCCAGTGCAGCTGAAAAAAAGAGCCTGTTTGAGTATAGCCTTGGACTCCCCTCCTCCCTAGAAATGTAGGGAATGGGGCTAGGAGTGGTCCTCTAAATGGAGGAGTTGATCAGCTGCAGACAGTCATGAAAACACACGAAACAGGACATGTCTCAAGAACAGGAAGTGCTCAAAATAGTCAGACTCTTTGAATTATGCAATTGTGATACACTGTAAGGCCCAGGAAAATACACAAATCTATCTGTTGTTGTTTTTTAACAGTCGTGTGATTGCATTCAACAATAATTAGTTGTCTTTTGATGTCAGAGTACTTCTGGTATCATCATAAATTATGAAAGGACTGGGTCCGGTGTTTTTCTAAATCTTGTTTTCGATAGTGTTTTGACATTTTCTATTTTGCTTTTATCAAGTGTAGGTACAATTTCTTTTTGATATTTTGTACAGTATTTTCATCTGCAGTGTAGCTCTTTGGTAGTCAGTCTCTTGGGTTAAATGTTAAACAGATTGCAGTTATCATATCAGGGCCTTCCATGAGTTTTGCTGGCATAAAACTTAATTTTTCCCGTTTTTCTTTTTCAAACTGAAAATTTCTGGTCTACGTCAGGGACACTTAAGTCACATTAAAATACTAGAGCAAGTAATGAGAAATACAGGAAATTATTGTGCCACATTTTCTCATATTGTTAAATTATTTCAAGATGTCTGAGCTAAAGGCTTCTCCTGCCTTGGGGGAGTACTTAGACTTTTCCTAACACCAAGCCAGGAATGCCTAGGGGTACCCTCATAATGCCATCATAACCTCTCCCTTTCCCCCTCCTGTTTCCTATCAGTAGAAAAACTGGTGCTGTTGTTAATTAATTGATAATTTTTCATTTGGAATACTTCTGAAGGAAAAGTTACAGAGTTGATGGAGGTCACTGTATGGGAAGGATTGTGTTTTACAAAAATTGCCATCAGCATTGCAGATACAGCTTGGGGGGAAACAATGCTTTAAGTTGTTTTTAGTAGCTGGTGCCTTACAAAAATTAAACCAAACCTGTTCTTGGAGAGGTATACC
>VZUA01074483.1:3765-46584 GCA_013401035.1 Horornis vulcanius | reverse complement strand
TCTGTTACAAGGCAGCTCTGCAGCACCTATGATCAGCACCTGATGCTGACAAATGGGAAGGGAACAAGAAGAGCAAAACCAAAAAAGCACAGCTAAGCCTTATCAAAGGGTGGCACTACAATGGCCTGGCCATCACATAACCTGCATGCTAACCAAAGGACTTGGTTCCTTAGTCACTGCCCCTGTTCTCTACTAGTCATGGCAGGAACCTCAACTGCCAGGTCCCTCTTCCCAAACCTGGAGATTTAGCCTGGGACTAAACCTGAAGTTACCTTGAAGTCATGCACACACTGCTCTGCCTCAGAGAGGTACAAGGGGTCACAGGAGCAGAGGCAGTGAGAGTCTCAGGACCTGAAGTGCTCACACAAGGGACTGTTTTAATTGAGCACCACAAAGTATTCCTGCTGCTGTTGAGTCTTGGTTAGGAGGATTTGAGCCTAACACATGATCCCTCCTTTCAGGGCTGCCTCCCTCTCCTCCCAGGGAAGGATGAGCACTGCCTGATAGGCCCCTAGCAAAGAGCAGCCACTACTCCTTTTCTGTAACTGCTTCTTGGAAATAAAGGTCCCCCTGGGACCTGGCAAAAAGCCAAGGGTGAAATGTAAAATTTAGTAACAGTGGGATCTGCAGCACAACACTCTCACAGCACACAGACTCTTCTAAAGGGATTACTGGCTATCAGCCATTCTCAGAGGGGGCTCTTTACATCAGGCTGGCCCTTGCCCTAGCAGGAGGGATGGCACAGATAGGAGGTAACAGCCACAACAGCCCAGCTCACTNTGAGCACTGCCTGATAGGCCCCTAGCAAAGAGCAGCCACTACTCCTTTTCTGTAACTGCTTCTTGGAAATAAAGGTCCCCCTGGGACCTGGCAAAAAGCCAAGGGTGAAATGTAAAATTTAGTAACAGTGGGATCTGCAGCACAACACTCTCACAGCACACAGACTCTTCTAAAGGGATTACTGGCTATCAGCCATTCTCAGAGGGGGCTCTTTACATCAGGCTGGCCCTTGCCCTAGCAGGAGGGATGGCACAGATAGGAGGTAACAGCCACAACAGCCCAGCTCACTAGGGATGAAGGGCAATGCAGTTACTGCAGCAGGAGGGCCTTGTCAAATAGCAGAATTAACTCTACAGCTGCCAACAGTGCACCTGATGGGGCTTAATCCCAGAGCAGCCCTTCAACACGGGTGCTCAGGCCCCACTCCCACACTCCAGGGAGGCAAATGGCACAGGTGGAACCCACCAGGACACCAGCAGGTCTTGGCATCCCAAGCACAGTCCCACAAGGACTTGAGGGATCAACGCTATTCTTCACCAAGTGTGCTAAACAAGCAGCAGGTACCACTGTCACAGGGAAGCACAGGCAATTCCATCCTGTAACTGGGGATGTGGAGAGATGGGCACTAACTGGCATTGGGCAGGCTGGTGCCTCCAAAAGACAGGCTTTAAAATCTACTCCTCAGCTAAAGCTTGGAATAACCATACTGCAAAATGAGCTTCCCTCTGGATATACAACTTCTTATTCAAACCCAAACTCCCCTTTCAGGCGTATGAACAGTCCAGGATTAAAATATCCCTCTCTCCCAGTAACAGTATATTCTCTCTAATCTGCCCTCTAGAGATGACAAGTTTGCCTCTCCTCACTGCTTCTTTCTGAACAGAATGTAAAGCTTTTTCTTGCCTTCCAAAACTCTGGGACTCCTCTTGCTTAGCCCACAAGGTTGGAAAAGGCTGGAAAAGTTTTTGGATGTGAATATTCCTCTTTCTCTAGCTTTGTTTTACAAAAATGCTGGGAAGAATGTTATACCCTATTGCTGCACAGAGGCCAGGAAGCCTGGCTTCCAGCACAGCAGGTTGCCCTATGCAGCTTGGAAAGAAACTTGGGAGAGGAGACTTTCAGCGAAGATCCCACCTCCTTCAAATTCTGTTAATAATCTGCTTTTCCTACTGAATGCTGTCCATACATTACAGAAATCCTAAGAATGCCAGTGTGGGTCGTGGACACAGCCCTCCACATCTGGAGGCCTGCAAGCAAAGGGAGGCCAAGGCCGTAAAACTTCAGGCACCCCTCAGTGAGCTCAGCTCTGTGGTTTAGTGCCTAGCCTCAAAACACCACATTTCCATTTTGAACCTACCAAAACCAGCTCAATTAATAGGCCCAAAAGACGTGTATAAAATACATATTATTTAAGGGAAGCGAGGAGGAGAAGACATGAATAGAAGCTTTGATGTCAGGACTTACTCCCTACCTATTTGTTGGGTAATTTAAATCTCTCCCCCTCCACTGTCCATGGTTATTGAGTTTGAAAAAAGGGAAGGAGGAAACCACCTTGGACAAGCCCCTTCTGCTTAGTTTCTTTAAATGGTAACAACAGGTCTAGTAAACCCTACTTCCCTGTTCCCAGTGCTAGTCTTTCCCTCTGTTCTTGTGCCAGGTACAAGGAGTATTATACCAATGGCAACCAATGCCAAAACCTCTTCCATTCTTTAAACAGCAGAGCCCGTGAGCGCGGTCCTACAGAGCAAGGCTCTCAATCAGGGATGAAAAGAGGTCGCAAATGGAAAAAGAAGTGGCATTTCTGGGGATGTCATTCCTTGCAAGGAATGGAGCATAGACATCCTGCAGTATTGTCCAGAAGAAATGGAAGAAAAGACTGAAGAAAAAGCTTGAAATAGAAGTTCAAAAACAGTTGCTTCAAATGGAAACACACCAAACAACTTTCTTCTGCACAAGCAAACAAATCCCAGCAATTTCAGAATGTTCCCTCAGTATTCCATTGAAAGGGTCAAGAATTCCTGGCTACAGAGATTTTTACCCCATTAAAGGAATTGAAACCTTTTTCTCCCTTACCTGGGAACCATTCAATGTCACCTTTGTAAGAGATTATACATGCATGTAAGTTAATGCCTCTCCTAGCAGTGGCTAATAAATGACCCTGTAACATCAGAATTATATCAAAATTCCACCAGAAAGGATAAAACTAATTTGCAGGGAAACAGCTTTATGCTGAGCTAGAGCTGCAAATCAGGACTAAAGCCTAATTTAGGTACACTTCTGTCTGCAAGGCTAGGAACAAAAATTGCAGCTGAGGAGACATAGAAGGCTAGAAGAGCTGGTGACAAACAGAGAATTCAATCCAAAAAGACCGGATGGCAAAGAGAAGGTGGATTCTCTGAGAACGACAGCTGGAGAAAAGAAGTCCTGGCATGCAGCAAATCCAAGGCAGAGAGCACTTTCCACGCCTCCAGGACTGCTGGAAATTAGAAGTATTCCAGTAACTTAAATTCAGTTGCTTGTAACATCACAGCTCTCTTGAGTGCAATCAGACTGCTCTGGAAACTGGCAAAAAATATCCCTACTTCCACCGCCTGGGCAATTCATTTTTCATGAGATTGTGAACTTGGACTTCTCTGGATCTTGTAGATGTACAAATCCCAATTAAAAAAAAATAAAAGTCAGTGATTCACATCAATCACTGGAAAAGTGTCTAGAAACTCTTCTGCAAGGTATGACAGCATGGCACCATGGTTACTAAGACAATACATGGCACAAAATCCTTCTGCATACCAAATCCCTGTGTGTCTAACCATCTGGGCCAGCAATTCCTTTCATGTAACAGGGAAACCCCACAATATTTTAGAAACGTGGCTTTTTAAACAACACCTCTACTTCTTCCATTGTTTTTAAACTTTCTGACATTTATAAATGTGCTGAATTTACCATTTTATTCATTACTTTCAGGACATGTTACAGAAAGACAACAGCTGAGATCAGGGTCTTTTGTTCTGCAGGTGAACAGTTCAGATCTAGGAAGAGCCAGATTAGCATCCAGCAATGCCTTGACTTTCTCCATTTTTAAACTGAGATAACATCTACTCATACTCAGAACCGTAAAGTAAAAGCTAGAAAAAAACATATTTGCAGTTTTTTTGGGAAAAGTCACTTCCTACAGGTAACTAACTCTTCTGAGGCTTCTCACTTGCACTTTTCATAGCAGGGTAAGTGAATTAGGATAACCTATACAGTTAAGGGCCAAAATATTCAATTGTAAAGAAGAGAAATTCCAAAGCATCACTCAGGAACAGCTTTTTGAGACAAGGAGAACTAGACAGCTTTAAGTTACTATAGAAACAAGCAATACACACTGCCATAGACAACAGAAGAATTTCAGAATTACACAGATCCAGAACCCCCAAAATCTTATCCCTATATTATCCCCATCAAGGCAGTATTTTGCAGTCAAGCTCTTCTGGAAGCAGTACTTTACTCCTCTTTTATCTTTTCTACTACTAATCCTTTAGTTAAAGCTTCTGCAAGGGCATGGAGAAAAATCTGCCTCAGACTCAAACACATTGTTCACAGTTTTTACCCCTCTGCACCCCCCTGATGGATGCCAGTCCCAGCAGCTGGTCCTCAGACAAGCTTACACAGTAATTGACTTGACATCTTCTTGAACACTTATGCATTATTATTTTGAGAGCTTACAGGTAGGAAGGTCACTGTGTAAGGGCATGCCTCCCACACAACCTGCAGTTCTCCTGAAATCATGCCCTGGAATTCAACATCACATCTGCTGTCACACGACTGACGTGTGAGGAAGGTTAACAAAGGCTGAGCCAGCTCCTGTACATATCCTGCACCACCCCTCTGCTCTTCCTTGAGCTGAAACCTGCTGTACATGCTTCTCCAGAATGATACTTCAAAAAACAAATAAAAATGAATCTGTGGGATGCTGCTGTGACCTCCAGCACACATAGCCAGGCTGCTGGTACAGCCCAAGCAGTGCTGCTCTGGGAGCTCCGCAGTTGCAGGGGGAAGGCAGCTGGGCATTGCCACACCTGAGCAAACCACAAATGGAGCTTCAGCCATTGACACCAATCCCAATTACTTGGTGTCTTTTGTTTGTTTGTTTTCTCCAATCAATCATCCCCTCTAAGTCAAATTCTGGGTTTTCCTGTTGTTAGGAACTGGGATTCATTGCTTCAGCCTGGCTTCCTCTAGGACACATGGAGAGTTGAGATAAGCTCTCCCTTTCAGTCACTGCTGACCACAGATAAGCAGAGGGGCTTTATTATTTTCCACCTGGCTCTACGAGCAGGACACAAGCAAGGATAATCTGAAAACCTGACAGGTTGAGGAGTAGAAGAAGCAAATGCTTCTTCAGCAAATCTAAGCTTGCTAACACGGTTTAAGCAGCAGGGCACATTATTTTAGGCTCAGGAAGTAACCAAATCTTATAATTCTGCAGGAAAGAAAATTAGTTTTCCTCCCTAGAAAACTGAGGGTGAATAACTGATGTGCATAATCGTTCTTTGGAAAGCAACACTTACTGGCAAAGCTTTTCAAACCAGCCTTTAGCCACATTAACTCCCTTTAACACAAAGGAATTTGAAGATCACAGTCTAACAGAGGAGGAAGCTTTGTCATCTCATCCTGTGCAGGGAGGCACAGGTAGAAGCATCAGTTAAAGAGTATCAGATTGATGACTGAGCAAAAAAAAAAAAAAAATAGGTAGGGGGCATTTAAAATATACTGCAGTTCTAGTACTTCAACAAATGCCAGGAAGTGCTGAAGTCCTGCCTTTTATTTTGTCCCTAAATACAATAGTATGATTTAAGAAGGGTGTGTGAAAACTTACTCGTGCCCCTTAACCGCGCATGCTGCTGCCCACAGGCAAAGAAAATGTACTCCAAACATCACAGCACGGTAAAGCCTGGATTTCTTACCACCTCAAGCTATAACAGAACAGATGCACTTTTAATACCCCTGTCACCCTGCCCATCCTTATAGATAATGTTTGTCCCCTGGAATAAAAGAAGACAGACAGCATTTGGAGAAATACAGAAGCAGATTAAGTGAATTCCTAAACCCATTTCAACAACTGTGCTTCTCATTTATGCCTATGTGCTGCATTCTCTAATGTTTTTTAGTTGTTGCCACATTCCTAAAGACAGCTATCAGCATGGCAATTGCCATTACAAATCTGGAGTTCCATCTTTAGACTTAACATGAAATAAGGTCAGAGAAATGAGATGCAAGAAAACAAGTCTGTACTACCAAACATTTGGAAACTCTTAGTCAAACAGCTGAGACAATGTTTCTGCACTCGAATAATGTGCTCTGTTCATCAAAATGCTGCCCAGCATGTTAAGTAGATTTTCTCTGTGCTTCCACTTCCAAGCTGGTTTCTTCTGTTAATTCAAATCCTGTGTGGATGCTTGTCAGCCCTGATCTCCAGCAGATAGTCTACACTTCAGAGACATTTCTAAACTGAACTCCTGAGGTGATCCCTACACATAATGCACTGAAATACTTACTACTGTAGGCTTAAAAATCTACATTGTCTGGTCTCTCCCTCAGAGACTGTTTTTCCCCCCTCAGTGAAAAGTCTGAGATACTTCTGGGCCAAGACCAAGAAATATGAAAGAAATTGTTACCAGAAAAAGATTATAATTAATTTGAGAAAGTTCTTTTCACTGAAGCTAGTGGGACTATATCTCAGAACACTTTGTCAGAAGAAACACTAAAAAGTCAAGTATTCCAGTGCTTTGAAGCAATTATTACTTGAAATAATAATTTGCAGAATAATCCAAATTAGAACAACAAAACCACTCCTCCAGAAACAAGACGCAAGATGCTCTCAGTATGTACGAGCAGGCACAGCTAAGATCTGCAGATCCTTTGACCTATTGCAATTCTTTAAAATGCTGATGAAAAAGAAACCCCAAAAACATTTAGATAAGCAAATCCAATTATTTTGTTTAATCAATGGCTCCTAACAGTGTACTACAAGACTACCTGTCAATTTTGAAAAAAAAAAAAAGATACAGCATTTTATTTAACATAGAAAGAAGAAATACTCTTAATTAAAACAAACAGGAAAGTTCCCTTCAGTGAGGAAAAGGAGCAACCCTGGGGGAATGATTGGGGCATGTCATTGAACAGGGGCTCAGACTTGACAAGGCACACAGTGAGCTCAGGGGCTGTACGAGCAGCACACTGTGCAGCACACACAGACAGCACAGACCACACTGACACACAGCAATGGGTAACCTACACCATGCAATTAAATATTTAGGGAAATTAGGGCCTGCACAGAGCTCTGCAGCAGCCATTGCCTCCTTACACTGACTCTGGAAGAGAAGCTCTGCATCAGCCTCTGCACAGCCTCTGCCCTGAGAAAGGATAACTCTCACCTTTCATTGGTAGTTGTGGCAGAGTAGTGATGCTCCAGGTGACCAAAGCACGCCACTCAAGGCTTGTACATTTAGCAAGTAGGAAACAGTTAAGCAGTGCCAAAGCTTTCCAGGGGCAGACCTCTTATGCAGACTAAACAAACAAATTTACATTATGCATACAGACAATACTGGATGTCAAAACCTGGCATGTCAATGACTAAGATTGTGTATTTTCTGACACAAGTGTTTCAAATGAGCTCACGCTTTATGCACCACACAAATGCCTTACTCTTGAACCATAAAATATTCTGCACATTGCAATATCAAAAGACCCCACAAAACCCATTAACACTCTCCACAGGACTTTTAAACCTTTTGATAGTATATGCACAGCAAACCATAACACGAGGAGCACAACTTTTATAGCACACGTGAAGGAGTCTATCTGTCTTGCTATCAGAGCATTGTAAAACCAGATTTCCTAGGGAAGAAGCCTCTCAGCTTTGCCACAGCAGAGCAAGTGAGACCAGACTACAACAGCTATCCAAAAGAACACAGATAAGGACATTATCCATGCACAAAAATGGTGTCAGTCACCAACCTGTACATGCATTTATCTGCAATTATAGCTTATTACGCCTGCAGTCATAACACAATTATTCAACAAATTCTGAAGACATTAGCCTCCTGGAGAGTATGAAGTAGTTTTTCACCACTAGCAGAACCAGCTGTCTGAGGATTACTGCAGTGATAAAAACCTCTTTCCCTCTGTATCACCTTACAGTGGCAGCAAGGACATCAAAGCAAGGGACAATGAACAAGTCGTGAGTCTGGTTAGGCTGGCACCAACAGAGCAGGAGAGCAGCAAAGAGATGGTTCTGGAAACAGTTACCCCAGAGGCAACAGAGACCAAAAAGAATGGATGCCAGCTCCAAGGAAGAGCCTGCCTGATGCCAGGACCATGCCCATTCACAAATTACACATCACCACAGGAAAAAAGAGGCAACATGACATGCTTTATTTGCTGCTTCTATGACACGTGGAATTAAGAAATTATGTAGGTATTTCTGCAGCCTCAGTTCCGATCACAGCAAAATTGCATCCCCAGAGAGGAGGGGAGACCCAAAGGCAGGAAGGAGCATCTCCTGGCAGAAGAGGACACAGCTTGCCAGTCCAGTTGGACAGCACTGTGGGAACATCACCCTGCTGTACCAGCACTAGGAGTCTGGCCTCCTGCTCAGAGATAAATCATGACTTTGAAAGCCTCAGTAACAACTCGTTTAATAAATTACCCTTGTCTCATACCAGTTTTCAGCTTCAGTATAAAATCTGACCTTGACTAAGATAGACTGGCAGAGAAATGATACAAAAAAGTAAACCAAAAGATACAGATTTTCCATTCATCTGATCCATTAATTTTCATTCTTAAGTCCAGCTTTGCAGCTAAAAGAAGACACAGTCTCCCAAGGACAGTGTATCCCTAACTAAAAGGAATCCAAAGAGAACATACTGATTCAGTTATAACAATTTAGCATTAAGACATTCTGGAATCAGACTTCAGTATATGATGTCATACTCTGTAGGCCAACCTCTTTTGAACAAGAAGGGTTTCTGATATGTTCACATGGACAAATCAACATGAGACAATGAACAGGATTTCAGAGCTGATACCACAAGGCTTTTCTAAATCACGGAGTTTCACCCAGACAATGCCTCAAATGTGCCAGACAGAGCTCTGAGCAACCTTCTCTATCAGGTTTCACAGGTGTACATGACACATTTAGATTTTTAAGGTTACAGAACACTCCCAGATACTTCAGACTCACGCAGAAAAAAATACTCTCCCAAAGAAATTTATTAGCACTTTCTGACCAGTATTTCAGCAGTTAAAAGAATTAGGAATGTAAAGTGTGCTGGGACTTGAACTCTGGGTGTGGTTACCACTAAGCTGAAAGAAAGAAACAAGCCAATGCAAGAAGCAGCCCATGTTTTGCCGGGGAGATGGAAAAAAAGGCTAAATTAAACCCAGGAACTGTGGTAACAGATACAAAGTGTCATTTTGAGTGTCATTGTCTTCAGCAGTGCAAAAGTTACCGAATTGACTGGATTTCAGGAGAGCCAGACACTGTGTTTCTGTGAGCATTAATTTCTTGCCATAAGATGCATGAAGTTTATCAGTGAAAACAAACACAAGAGAATTTCAGTTTTGTTTCATCTTCACAGCTTTCAATGACTGTCCAAGCAGCAATTTTCTCTAGCTTTTTAAATCCAACTATGTTAATGTAATAAGGTGACAGTTTTCTATTTAAAACACAAACAGAAAATTCTGTCACACTTTCCACTGTCCTTAAGTCACTCCTTTGTACCTGGAGATGGCACGCTCTCGGCAGTACCTAAACACAAAGACTACAGAGAAAAAGGCTGTTATCAAAGCTGAATACTCCTTCACCCCAGCCTTTACACAATGCAGTTCTTTGTATCCTTATCACAATCAAAAATAGTATTGTCTTCCATACTCTTCTCCACTTCTCACCATTCTCCACCTTCCCCATAGAAACAAATATGGAAGGACAAAATCTGCTGTACACTTTAATTTACAACAGATTCTAAACTGATCCAAATGGCTGTTAACCAGAGCTGCACAAATACATGGATTTCTAGGGTAGGTTTCTCAGGAAAGGCTCAGAATCATCCTTACTAATCTCTCTGAAGGTGATGAATATTTACAAGTGACAGGGTACCACTGAGACAACAGAACTTTCAAAATGCAAATTTTGACTCCAAATTCCTCCCCTTAAGAGAGAAATAACCCTTGTTCCAGACATGCACAGCAACCTTGACAAAGGCACTTGTGCTCCAGAAGCAATCTACAGTTCTTTAACAAACTACTCTGTGTGGCAGGCAAAGGAAATCCCATCTTGCTACACTGGGCATGAAAAGGCTGCAGATCCGTCCAAGCTTGTTTGTGGAGGATCCCTTTCTGTCACTCCCCATGACAGCAGATAAAAATTCCGAAATTCCCACCATCCCCACGGAAACAGCAGCAGAGTGTCCATCCCCCGCCCAGCACCTGTAGCAGAGCACAAGTTTCTAAAGCACGGCTGAGCCATCAGCTGTCTCCCGAAGGCAGAGACAGGCAGCTTTTGTGCCTCCCTACCCTGGCAGCTGCAGGGAGAGCCGTGGGGGCTGGGAGTGGGGGGTTCTCCCCAACACACCCTGGGGAGAGCATCAGCAAAGGGCAAAAAAGGACTTAGGAAAATGGGGCAACAGAGCAAGCACACAGTAGCCATGTATTGGCATCCTCTCCTTCCTTCCAGCTTGCAGTTATTTATTCTGATGGCTAATGTTTAATGCTGGGGCAATTCCAAATTCACCTAAGGCTAGAGAATTTAAAAAAGAAAATGTGAAGCACAGTACAATCACCTGCCTGCAGTCTTTCTGGGAAAAGGAGCAGAGAGAAGCCTGTCTGACAAAGCACCTTAGTCACCCAGAGCTTCCAGCAGCCAGGCTTCAGGAAGGACTAGAACAAACCCAAGTGGCCATGAGCGCTGGCATGAGCTAGAGGGCTCAGTCCTGCCCCAGAGCCAGCAGCAGATGCCACCCCAGGGTGTGTGGCAGCTCCCATTCCACAGGCAACAGCTGGGTCACAAGTGGCAAGTGACAAAGCCACAGAAGAGAAGCAGCAGCTGAACAGGTGACAGCTCTCAGCAGAACCCAGCTGGAGCCCAATGCAGTGAATTTGGAGTGTGGTGGCCCCAGAAAGGGAATCTAAGGAGCAGGAAAAGCTGCAGCTTCCCTGGAGCCAAGTCCTCCAAGTTCAGGCCATAAAGCATAAGATAAAAAGCCAAACTGGCAGAGTAACCAAAGGAGGGACAATGGGAGAACCAATGAAACATGCCTGAGTAACATTTACCACACTCAGTGGTAACACACGAAATGTGTGTTCCCTTTTAAAAATTCTTACGTGTCTTTCTCTGGTTCTCAGTGTTTCTTCAGCTAAAGCATTGCTACACCTCTAAACTCAGGTAAGCAGTGATACTCAAATCTAGATACCTATCACATTCCTCCCAGGCCTATCCTGCAATTTTCAAGCTAAGCAGGGAGTTTCACTCCATAGCACAACTCAGGTAATGAACATCAGCTCAGCTTTGACAGCACCTTCTGGTTTTTAATGCTGTCACAGCTGGTCCACCAGCTGTTTTCTGCATGTACTCTTGCAAACTTAAGGGGCAGGCCAGGCAGCAGAAGTTTGAGCACTAAATTCTTGGATTAACAGGGGTTAGATGAGGCAAATGCATAAGCAGCAGCACTCTGAGGAACTCCAGAATGGAAGCATAGCTGCAGAGAGGCTAGAGTGCAAGAGCCACACAAACAGTATTTCTCAAACTTTTTCAACATATACAAACACACAAGTAGTGGCTGAAACTACATAAAAATATGCACAGGCAATTTTCTCTAACACTGACTTAATTACAGTTAAATTAACACTACTGTAGATCCACACCCCACTAACAGAAGTCCTAAGAAAACAAGAAATAAACAAGTGAGTCATCCAACTTTTTCACCTACCTTTCTTGCACCCCTTTATTGAACCTAGACTCTGCAGAATCCAAGCTGCTGCCACATTCCATGCAACTGGGGCCACCAGTCTTCATCTGGCAGTTCCTGGGCACAGGTTTGGAACCACTTTTCCATTAATATGGGCTCACTTGGAAACAAAAGGCTCAAAGTACTGATCTATGTCAATTATTTTCTTCCTCTAGCTATTTCTGATGAGATATTACAGAGCTTCTCGAGCTCCCTCATCCTTACAGATTTAAGGGGAAAAAAAAAAAAAGAAAGCTGTGCCCAGCTTGCTTCAGGAAAGGTATCCAAATCAAAGTGAACTAGAACATGTGAACACAGCCAAAGCTTGGCAGTGCCATTGGCTGCTCCTAATGAAGGGAGTTGCCACAGGGTGCATTTCAGACACATCCACAGGCAGTTCCACCATGGATTTGGTCTCCCTTCGCAGTAAGCAACATTCAAAACAGTTTACAAAGAAAATCCTTTGTCTACCACAAAAAGATGACAGAGGTGCAAAGAGGTAAAGCACATCCCCCTCAACAGCCCCACTTTCTTTCACTGTCCTGTGCTGTACCAAAGGGATCCTGCTCCCTTCAGGCTTTCTTGTACAACAGGAATCAGCACAGTCAGGAGGCAAATTGCCAATTTACTGCCCCCAGTAAGGTGAGCAGGAGACAGGAGCTGGGAAAGCTGGGCTGGGCTCTAGCAGAACCTTGTTTACCAGTTTAGGTTAAGTAGCATCTCCACAAACTACTCAGCACCTGCTATTCACAGAGGGGGTAAGAGTGGCCTGGAGACTTTCTGTTTTCTTCACTTTCATTCAACCTCAAGAATTTCCCACTGAAGGCACTCCATCCAACACCCACCCAGAGCTATGGCATCAAAAGACCTGTAAGATAAACCACCAGAACTGGTAGGACATCTCTATCTGGCATCTTTGATCAAGGTTTGTGGAGATCTTGAGCCTTCAACCTTGCCAAGCAGCAACATGATGCTTCCTAAAATGCCTCACTGACAGATTTTTTTTGTGCCCACCATAACTCTTTCTGTCCACCCCTCAAACAGCAACTCTGCTGGGTGTGCAATAAAGCTGTGACACCCCCACCCCCTCTTACACAGTAGAAACAAGAACCAGGGTCCAGAGACAGCCAAGTGAGAAAACCAGTCTGAGGCACACAGGTCCTGCTGAGCAGCTCCTCACTGCCCTAAATGGCTCCCTCCCCATGCAGATCCAAGTGCTGCAGCCAGCTCTCCTCCACCCCTTCTGCCCTCAATGACTAAATGACAGCACAGAAGCAAGGCTGGCCTCTCACAGCCAGAGAAAACTGAGGGCCTCTGCAGCCTACCACAGTGTGTGAATACAAATCACATCCCAGCCAAACCTCACACTGTAGTCAAGACAAGTGGTTCTAAACTTCCTTTTAAAAAAGAACCAAAACCAAAACAAACAACAAAAATAACACAGAGCAGACCACAACTCCCCTGCTTTTAGGTCTTCTTCACCCTTCTGGGTGTTCAGAAAGAATCTCTGGTGACCCCAGAAAATATCAGCTCCTTCTTGTTGATGAGCAACTAGCTGTTCTGTGGAGCTGCCCCATGAAAGCAGGGGTTCCTTTATTTACAGTTCCTTTCCTCCTTTCCCACCAGTTATTTTTAAGGGATTATGTTTCCTGTTTTCACTGCTTTGCCTCCATTTGTCATTCAACACTACCATTAAAGTAGGAGGGAAGTGCAGGGGAGCAGACCAACACAAAGCAAACCTTTAGGGTTCAGCAAGCAAGGGATTAAATGTCACTTCTTCCCCCATCAGCCTCACCTCTCTCTTGAACACCCTCCAAGATATTACGTAAATATGGCTTTATCCTCCAGCATATACCCAGATTCTGACAGCTGTGACAGGTAAGACATTTCAGGATGGATCAGATAAGCAACCAATCCATCCTGGTTTGTGACAGATGCCTCCCCTCCCTCTGGCTGGTCCACTCTGGATCACGACAACTTGTTCTGGAAAACCCCTCCCTGTATGTTGGAGCTAGAAATGGTGCCACAGCGTTTTTAAGAGACAAGAGCAGAGTAACAGAACTCAGACACTCTTTCTTGTTATGCTGTTGATTTGCAGACATCACCTCCCTACCACCTCGGTACCGGATGTGCGATTTCCAGGGAAATGGTAGTGAGAGAAAAAACAAAACAAAAAACCCCAAAGGGTCTGGCAACAATTTAGATGGATGCAATCTACAGAACTACTGCCCTTTCCTCAAGTCTTTGCTTACAAATGTGCTGGCAGCAGTCTCACAAACCCTCTTGATGAAGCTTGTACTGAAAAACTGAGATGCAGTGTACTCCTACAACTCTACTGCTCCTCAGTACAGCTCTTCTGCAACTTGTAGAAGTATGGTGACCCCTGAGGACAATAAATACAAAGCTTTCAAAGGTTAAGGGTAACAGAACAACTGGCTTTGAGTAGATAAAGGCCAGTTTTACTGTTTTAACGCCTTTCCAGATATCTCAAAGCTCTTTGCATTCTGTTCATACATTCTTTACTACAGCCTGACTCCCATCCATCACCTGATACTCAAACACACGTGCTCTCTATGAAGGAAAAAGAATAACTGTTTTAGCAGAAGCAGAGTCAGAAGCATCTCTGCCAAGTCCATTAGCCCCCTCCAAGAGTTCACATGCTCCTATTCACATGACTCTAGGCTTCCTCAAGGCTGCTGCTGTAATTGCAACCTTCCCACTCTCCTCTCTCCCAGTCACACTGCAGAGCTGCCCCAAAGGTGACAGAGCATTGCAGGAGAAGCAGATGATGACCAAGAGATGGAGGGAAATGAAAGATGAAAAAAGCAAAGTGTTGAGACAGAAACACAAAGACTCTGAAATAAAAGCTAAGCTAGTCTAATGAGGGAGTACAGGTTTGTGCAGCAGCAATCACGCACAGAAAGAGTCCTTACACAGGTATCAGAGAGCAATTAAGGTTTAATTAGGCTCAGGATAGACAAATCAACACCAAAGAGGAAACTAATTACATATGAAACTGAATCATGCAAGGCACACAGGCACCAGAGATACCAGAATAATAAAGGTCACTGAGATGGGAGAGAAACATGACAACCAAAAAATGTCAACAAGGAGAGAAATCAGCAACTGAGATGGACACAGCCACCTCTGGAGAAGACACATTTCTGCTCCCAGGCAGAAGAAATCTTCACTTTATGGGACTGCAAAAATGAATATATTTCAGCAGTGAAGAAAAAACCAACTAAAATCATAGCAAAGCATCAGGAGATCCTAAGCTCAGTATCTGACAGCTCAGACCACAGTGCTGGGCAGAAGGGACAATAACACTGAAGACAAAAGCAATTTCCCAATGCATAAACCAAGCTGTCCCTTGCATTGCATTAGGAAAGGCAGATATCCTCCCAACACCAGCTAAAAAAGGGTGTAGTCCTCTTTAGCAAAGTGTGTCACTGTGCTGATGGAAGGCCATGCTGGGGAACAAACACGTGGTGCACATGCAGGAGGGCCTGGCTCAGCAGGGCTGTTCTCAGGAGAGTCAAGAGAGCTGTGCAGGTACTGCTCCTCTCAAACCACACATTCCCTGAGGGCTGGGTATTTCTTGTTCCTTTGAACAGTGCCACCTTATTTCTTGATACTACTGTAAACAGACTCACCACAGGAACTGGTTTAGGGAGCTGCTAATTCAGAGCATCAGCAACTTCAGATTTTAAAGTTCTCCTTAAGAGGTATAACAAGCAGAGCACACAATAAAGGAGTTTTGAAAAAAAAAAAAAAAAAACACATTACAAAGCATATAAATAAGCAATCACACAGTGAAAACCTGGGCAAAGCTGCTGCAAGGAAGATACTGAAAGTTTCTAGGCTTGGTAATATACCACAGATCACAAGACAGCTGCATTCTCGGCTGAGTACCCAGCTTCTCTCACTGATCTTTCGAGAGAATGTTAATGAGACCTACCCGCAAGGCTTTAAAATTTAGGGGAGTACTGCTCTGGCAGGAACTTACCGGTTAGTAAATCATTTTGAAACACAAATTACGTTTACTGTAAATGCACCTTTTAAGCAGTTAAAACACAAACAAAAAACAAACAAACAAAACCCCAAACCAAACACCAACCCAGAAAACCCCCAACATACAGATCTGCCTTTGGAGAACTGCAAATAAGAAAAGCCGGTTAGTCTAGCAGTCAATCCTGTAGCACAGGAAAAATGGAATTTTTTCAATTCCTGTCTCCTTTATTGTTGCCAGCTAAAGGCTTGGTTGATTTCTTAAGCAAAGTCAGTGGAAGAACAGACCAAATTTCTCTGAAATATTCTCCTGCCACAAAAATTTGTATTGCAAAGTACCATTCAATTAACACCAGTTATGGTCAAAAGAAGTGTCTCTTGCACTTTATTAAGCGAACAAAAGTCAGACCCCTGGATTCTACCATGCCAAGTGCCATAGAAATGTTGGGAGAAAAAAACCAAGGACAGAAGAGCTTCCCAGTAAGGAGCCTGGTAATGACACTTTGTACCCTCAGTTTATTTGCATGCATTAGTAATTAAAAAATAGCTGTTTGGTTGGTTACATAAAAGAAGATGTGGTCACCAGTATGGCTCTTTATCATCCAAATACTGCAGCATAAGCCAACAAAAAGGCAGTAGAGCTAACTAACTAGAGCCCTTTAGGCCCTATCCAGAGCAGTGCTCTACCAGAAACAGTGAAAAGAAAGGTGAAACCATACTGATCTAACCACCACAGGCAGAGATGAGCAGGGATAAAGTTAATTTAGCATCGGTGTTACCACTTCACTTCATGGATGAGATGTATGTAGTAAGTTCTAGAAGCAAAGACTAAAGTTCAGGGTTAAGGTTCCAGACCTATCATCTGTAGGTGATCTTGGACAAAAAAACCCCATCAGTTGCCCTGGATGGACAGGGAATGTACCCACATTTCTGAAACACCTGCAGATCCCAAGAGTAAATAAGCCCATATCATTGCAGCAGTGCAAGAGAAGATACGGAAAGAAACCCACAGTTTTAACAGTGCGTATCCTTCATCTTTTGTGCAGAAAATCTTAGACTGAGTTTTCTCCTCCCCATTCCCACGTCTGGTATAGGATCCTTATGTGCATTTTTTTAAGCTGACCTCCAATACAGCTCATTGTAACATAAAATGACGAGTTATCCTTTTAAAAGTAAATAACTGACCCTAATCACAAGTTTCACAAGGACTTTCATATTATTAAAACTATATTTCAATATACTTAAAACAAAACCCAGGTCTTTATAAGCACAGGACTCCCAACATCTTTAGCACTATTCCTTTCTCCAGGCCTGCTTCTCTGAAAAACATTCACCCACCCCATTTTTGCCTTATCAGGAACCTGCTACATTCCAAAGGGCTGTGCTCAAGGTTGTAATGTTCTTTTCCAGGCATTTTGCTGACTATTTCACTGCCAAATATGGCCCTTTCCAGGGTATACTTGTTTGCAGAAACTCAAAACTTGAGGCATTTCAACAGGGTTGCACAGCATTGCTGACAGAAAGTAGACTGCAGTTTACTTCAATCAAAGAGAAAAAGTGTGTCACTTTGTGTATTTTTAAAACTGAGAATTAATAATTGATATTTGCCTTCACACAGTCCTTTGATCCCAAAGCAAATCAAGCTAAAGGGATACATTCAGTAGTACAGCTGCCCCTGGGGTGAGCCACTGGACACCTGCAGGCTGTGCAAGGAGGAGAACAAGCAGAAGAACGTGAGTTTGCCCTTGTAGCAGGGTGCTGAGTCCTGGCAGAGCAAAGAGACTTTCTCAGCACCGTCAGAGACTGAGCTGTAGACAGCACAGTGTTAAACAGCAGGAATGGTTTGCTACTCCCAGTTTTCCCCAACAAATAGCAGCTCCTCCCCACTGCCTACGGCACTGGCTGACATCTCCCAGGCACACTTGGTATGCACACAGAGATAGGACACACTCTGACAGGTTTCATTTGGAGCCATCTTCAAGGACATATTAAACGATGCAGTCAAATCCACTTAAATACCCAACAGAGTATCAGAATAAACCTGTTAAAAGGATTATTCTACATACGAGTTGATTTCTACAACAGTTGCATTTGTTGCAAAAGCCCTTTAAACGAATACCAGCTAAGGAAATCACCTTGGGGCTGAGGCAGAGCACACAGCCAAGAACAAGAAATCAGCTATTTTAAAAGGTTCCACAGAAGAGAACCAGACCCAGCTGTGCTGAGTTGCTCCAAGTGCCTCAGATAGTAATCCTATTTCGGGAATATAGGGACTGCTCTGGGCTCAATGAGTCAGCAGGGTGGGGCATTTTTTTCCCATGTTTGTGGACTGAACAGGAACAGAAGAAGCAAAAGAAGCTGGAAACCAGAAATGTAGCACCTGGCTAGGGCACAGGCAGGAATTCAGCAGAGTTAAGTCAGAAGAGTTCACAAATCTCCGCAGAGCCGGCAATCACAGGTAAAAATAGAAGTCTTATCTGGGAGTCACATAAGCATTCAAAATAAAACTGAACAGAGAAACAGTAAAGATGTTTCAATGCTGGAAGTTAGGTGTATTTTCTCCTGGTGGTGGTCTCTTGCCTCTCCTTGTTCAAAACTGAGCTTTTTCAGCAAATCCCACTATCTGACAGAAATCTTAGTTGCATTATTTGGCCAGGACATGACATTTTATATTTCAAAGCAAACAAATGTAAAAAGGCCTAGGAATGACCTCTAAAAACTCCACTTTCCCAAAAACACTCATCAAGGGAAAATATTCACATAGTTATAAGATGTAATACTACAGATGTTTCATTATAGTAATTAGATCATAGAAAATGACATGAAATCTTAGCCCATGAACACTCACACACACTCCAAGAAAGCAAACACAAGTTACTGAAGGAGCTTCACTCACCTCTAAAAGCTGTGCTGACCTGGCATCCATCCTGTCCTCCTTCCAGATGATTTATGATCTAAACAACCTTTTGGCAGAAGCTGGTCACCTTTCTAAGTCTTAGTAAAAACTAATAATTGCACCTTTTTTCCATTTTCTCCTGGTCATACGCAGTCAATGTATTTGCTGATGTAATAATTAAAACCACAAAGTACTTACATGGGCAACTGGAAGGGGAGTCACTCATACAGACCAGGATGTCATCAGGTCTGTCTTGCAAATACTGTAATTACTCCCATTCTGTCCTAGTGTTCCACTTAGGATTTATTCTACAAAACAATTACAAATATCTGCAAGCTCTCAGGCAGCTTTTACTCATTCTCACTCCCTCAGCAGCAGAAACAAAGCATCTGCCTGGGGAAGAGGTACTCTGCTCAAAGGACACCCCAAACCTCTTTGTGAAATCCCAAAGCAGCTCGATAGTCATAAGTGAAATTGCTGAAGTTAAACAAGACTTCCCAGCATTAATGTTCTATTGTTGTTTAAATTAACAGCCCCAGAGTCAGGGGGACTGGGGGTTTAAGTGTAAATTGTCTTTCATGGCATTACACTCTCTGCCCCAACACCACCCAATCAGTTACTGCTGCACCAGCAACATTTGTAGGAGGATAGATTAGGATCCATGGTTAGAGGGGTTTTGTGCTTTGGTTGGGTGAGTTTTGTGATTTTTCTTTGATTGATTTCGGCTCAGGAAAAAACCAAACAAAACCCCTCAAAATGCCACAAATAAATTCCCTGATCCAGTTCTCAGCGTGAACCTAGAAATGAGCAGTTGCTGGCACGACTGACAGGGCAGCAGGTCACAGCATGAGGCTTTAGCACCAGAGACAATTTAAATCAAGATTTAGCCTCAAGGGGCGTAATACAGAAATACTGGAAGACATATACAGATGCATGTTGTAAGGCAAGGCAGCTCGTGCTTCAAATTTTAAGCAAAGAAACAAAAAAAGGAAGAAGTAGAAAACCCAGAGATTAACACACAAGCAGCAACCACAGCCACAGGCAATAAACCCAGTTTCTGGACTTACTTAGGGAGGAACCTGAATGAGTTAATATGAACACAGAATTAAACAGAAAAAAAAAAAAATAGTGGAAGCAATAATATGAATTGTAGAAATCAGTGAAAGGGCAAACCCTCCAGCAACAGAACTCGGGTTTTTTCACTGTGTTTTGTTTTTTTTTTTTTTTTTTTTTGACAGTATTTTCCTTTAAAAGTTAAACGTGGATATAAATCAATTTCTAAACACATACCTATCGAGGAAGTCAATCAATTTACTAACTAATGCATGATCCAGGAGAAAAGCACCGAATAGGATTCCAGTACACTGGAGCTCACCAAAATTCAGCTAAAACCCTGAGTTCCAACAACTCAAAAGACTGAGCTGCATATTTCCTCATTAACACACTTGAAAATTTACTTATGCAAATCACTATATTAAGATAAAAGCTTGCTATAAACCTAAGGCTGTTTTTCTTTTTAAATTCCCTTTTCATTCTTTACATGTGTTTGGAAAAAAACTTGCAAATTACTCGTTTCCTTACAAACTAAAAAACACAACCACAAAGCAACCAATTATTAAAGACTATTAAACAGGCCTGTTTCAATGTGTATCAGCCCTACATGGCAAGTGTCTATTAATGGGAAAACCAGTTTTAGCATCAAAATGCTTCCTTAACCAGATATTGGTCCAATTACAAGGAAAATTTCCTTATAAAGTTTAGGTGGAACTCTCTAAATTTGCTTGTATCTTTGCATCAGTGTGTATTTGCATATACATTGAAACCAGTCTGAAACACCTATATACAGATTGTAACATTCAAGTTAAAAATTCTTCCTCTTCATATCCTTCTTGTGCATATATATATTCAGAACACATTTACATAACAGAATCAGGTCTCCTTTGCTTTAAGAGGAGATACTGAGATTTCTAACATGCTCTGGAATGGAGGACACTAACTGGAGGAAGATGTGTAACCCTTTATCTGCAGGAGAAATTTTATTACGTTTACCTATCAGCACAGAACAAAGCAGAGCTTAGATCACATTAGTATGTGTTTCAGTTTGAGCAGAGACCACAACAAATTATGTATAGGTCAGTGCTCAAGGCTGAGTGAATTTGGGGTAGTCAAGGTCAGGCCTAGGGCAGGTTTGCTGAGCACACAGGTCAGTGCCACTGAACAGCCCCATCACACAGGGTGTGACACAGCCTCAGCTGCCTGCAGACAACGGCACAGCAGAGAGGGAGGCTCCTTCTGCTGGTGCCTCAGGTACCCTAGAGACATAACAGACATACTTTTCTCACCATGAATACTGAAAAAACCCAACCTAACCAAAACTCATTTTGAGAGAGTCCTAGCTCAGAGGACTGGGCAAACTGGAAAGAACATATCTGATGTTTTGATGTAAACACTTTATCACTTGGTCAGGCCACTTTCCCCTTCAGGATGGCAGATGCATGATGGCTAAAAGAATTACTAAATAAAGAAAAAAATGCTTTCTAAGTTGTATTAGTGTTTCCATGGCACCTAACCAGGAGGCATGGTAGATACATATGGCCAGCTAACACAGTTCTCCAAGAGGTATAAGAAACTTCAAAACACAATTGGTTTTGAACTGCCTGCCCAGCATAGCTCTGAGCCAGCTCTCAGCCACATCAGTATTGCTACTGAAACGGCATAACCTGCATGCATGTCACTTTTAAAATATTTATAATCTAAGCCTGTGAAGACCTTATCAGCTCTTTTGAAGTCAGAGCTCAAGTTCAAACTTCAAAATCAAAGTATCTTGGGAAATTCTGGTTCAAGTAGCTACACAGAAACAAACAGCTAATGCTGTGGAGCTTCACTCACAGCAAAACAGTTACTAGAAATCCCCTGGCATCAGCAAGGCCTCAATCAAGTCTTTCCTAAGACACTGTGCGAGGTCTCAAGAGTAGCCACTGGTGCGTTCAACTATTAAACAAAACAAAAACAATAATCCAAGGGAAAAAAAAATTAAAATCTGTTAAACTCTCTTACTCGTTCCCTGTTACTTACTCCAAATGTATACCATTTTTTCCTGGTATTTCTCCCCATTGAGAACACTGACCCTTTTAGCAACACAGAAAAACTGGTAATAGCAAGTCGACTCCAGCTCTGTGACTACATTTCACATATTTCACCCAGTGCATACAGAAGTTGCAAAATCAATTTGGCTTAGGAAGGGTCAAAGTGATGTTTAAATCCTATGTAAATATTTCTATACAAAGCAGTGTGGTTTCTCAACAGCTACAAAAGAAAAGGCTTATGGGTTTGTGGAACTGCTCAGCTCAGGAGTATCTTCAAATAGAGCAAGTCAAACAGAGGAAGTGCTTCTCCAAAGCCCAAAGAGGCGCAGTGACAGCTCTGCTTTCTCTGCAGTGTCTGTTAAAACATCACTTAAGAATACAGGAAAGTGGGAAATAATTGTCTTCACTGTGGCCTCATATAAATTCATAAGATATGAGAGACCTTCTTTCACATGAAGCAGAACCCAGCCCTCATCTGAATGGCAAGAGCACCAGACCATGTAAACCATCTCGAAATTGCAATCAGTCTCTCATCCTTGTCATGCAGTACAGACCAATTCAAGAAGGCAGTCAGGCCTGTAGCTCAGTACACCACCGGAAACACCAAAGGAAAACCAGAGAATTTTCTTGATCCCTATCACCTGAAAAGAGCACAGGGACCATCAGCCAGGTGTGCCAACGGCCCTTCTACCAGAAAAAACCTGAACTGTTGAATAGGTGTAAGACAGCAAATGGTTTCCAGGTTCCCTGTTGAGCTGGGCACACACCAGCTCTTCTGCATATACTCAAGGACTAAACACAATCCTCCTTGTCACACACCAGCCTCTTCACCTGATCAGACACGTGCTCCTCATGAGTTCTGTTCCAGCAGCATCTGCCTCTGGGCCCATTACAGTCACAGGTTTCAAGGGAAAGAGGGCAACAGCAGACAATGGAGAACACAAATGAGTTATTCAGTGTACTTCATTCCCCTGAGTAAGCTCCTCAGGAAAGAAGCCAACGGAGAAAAGGCTGAACAAAAGATTCACCCAAACAATTATTCAGGTGACTGTTAAGCCCAATGTATTGCTCACATCAAGTGCACTAGCTTTCTGTCAGAGTCAGAAGCAGCTCTTGAGGGCCCCTGAGGATTTTGCTTATGTGAGCTGAGAGGTATTTGTTCCAGCTTAGGAAGCCTTTGAGACAATACTCTGGATTTGACTAAAACACTCTCTTCCTGATATCCATTTACCCCATATCAGGTGCCACATATGATCAATATTAGGACTAGAGAAGTGGTGCATGTCCCCAGGCTAAAGAGAGTATTTTCATCTGACAGCTTGTCAGATTCTTTTTCCTACTTGCAATTCAGACTTCACTCCTCAGCTTTCTAATCAAGAAAAACAAGAAAATTACAACAAGGAATGGACTGTAAGATGTGCTCTCCTCACTGCAGCCACTGATTTAGTGTAGAATGCCCATCACCTGTACAAGACACTTTTAATCCCAGCTAAGCACTGGCTTTGGTATCCACCACAACTAGTTTTAGGTGGGAGAACTGCAACAGAATTTTGCAACTGGACATTCTTTGCTGGCTAATTTAGAAATTCAAGTAAGCAATTGATAAAGCTGGCAAAGACAAGTTTATTCATCCAAATACCATGATTTCCTCAAAGACAGTTATGGCATTATTGTGTTTTCTCAGAGTGATGTCAGTGATTTCATCCCTGTCAGACTGAGAGGTCCAATGACCACCTCAGGAGAATGTAAAGCAAAAATGTCCTACCCAGGGAAGGGACTCCCATACCTGTTCTACCTAAAAGGATTCAATCAAAGGAGACAGTTTATAGAAGTGACAGGCAAAGACAGGGGAAAACACGTCCAAGTCTTCCAACAGTGATCTACTGTTCTGAGCATACTATTTTCTGGAACTCCATGTAGTAACGTCACTTCAGGCCACTATAAAAAACTTTCCAGAGCAGCTCTAGGTTAGCAGGAAGCAGAACTGAAGATGAGGCAGTGAATTATGATCTGAGGCAGTTGGACTAACAGTCACAGAAACAAGTGTTCCGTGCCTTAGCCCACCATCAGCACCATAAGCTAACTCTTTTGGGAAGCCCTGAGCCCAGCCAGGGGCTGTCCTGCCAGGCAGTCATACCCTGAGATGCTGCACTGCAGCAAATCAGCGCTGTGTTTGTATGTGACTCCTCCCTTGTGACAACAGACCAATTACATTCACTTTTTAGCAGCTCAAATACATTTGGAGCCTGATGCTCCAGGGAACACAAGGTCTTTTCCTTCAGAACAGATTACTCTAGGAAGCTGCTGGCCCATTTCAAAAGGGATTTGTTATTTTTTGGTGGCTTTTTGTGTGTTGGGTTTCTTCAAACTGTCCTAAGAACAGCGTGCTCCAGCCTCACCCATCTTGTGGGTTCAAAATGGGCACTCCTTCCTTAGCTCTGCAGCCAAGGGAGTACGTAATTGCTGATAACAGAATAGCTGGTAAATACCCCATCAGAGAAGGAACTGCATTTCAGTGTGGAGTCTAGAACATTCTGAAGTTCTTAAGAAGTAAACACACAGAGTGAGCCAAGGCCGCACAGTGCACTTCCCCACACCTCAAGGAGAGGAGCCACAGTCCAAGCACACAAGTTACTCACTATTAAGTAACTCCTCCTGCAAGGGCTGCTTGATTAGATTTCAGATAATACTGCAGGCAGTATTCACATGCTGATCCACAGCAGCCTGCCATAGTTGCTACTGTGCTGTTGTCACAGACCAATCTGCAAGTAATTTGGGAATTTTGGATACTTCAGAACTTGTGCAGAAGCTTCTGAAGAGGATGGGGTGGTTTTGCGGGTTATTAAAAATATATTATTTTTAAAAGAAAGAAGGTTGTGGTGGATCTACTCTTTTGGAAAAGAATCCTTATCCTCCACAAGATAAAATAAATAATAATTTTTAAAAAACACACCCCACCCAGCAGTAACAACGATCGATGAAATGATTGCAAATAAAAAATAACAGAAGGTAATAACGATGCAAAAGGCCTGTAATACGAACAGGCACAATTCAGTAGTATAAACCAACACACTGAACTTCAATAATTCCCTCTTCCTACAGGGCAGTCCTTGTATTCTCACACACATACTCCTCAAGTCCCCGTGTAGCCATGAGCAACTGACTGCAGCCGCCACATTTGGGCAGAGCTTTCTCTAAAGCAGAGACTCCAATTACATTTGCAATAATCTGATTATTGCATGAGCCATAACCTGGTTAAGAAAGGGTCTGAGAGATACCATTTTGGCACTTAGGAAGAAGACAGGGAGAGGGAGACGTGCCTTGTTGTCGTAGTAATAGACAGATTTGCAAACTGCAGCCAGATTTTATGACAGAAATACACCGCGTTGTCTTACACAGGACACTTTTACTGTTTAAAACACATACAGTACAATTTGAAAAAAATTTAGAGAAGTTACGGATTTGTAAAACCGTCTCAGCAGTAAGACCAACATTCACAGATTTACTTACACCTTAGGGTTATTTTCACATCACTTGTAATTTAAAGATATGATCAGGAAAGCAATTCACTTTGTCATCTGGTGAGCTGGCCAAAACCTGCTCTGTAACCCAAGACACTCGAATTCTTGTTTTGGAAGTACTTCATTCACATGCAGCTCACCCAAACTAACCCATGCCAGCATTTTTCTAGTCACTTGCAGCCTACCCCTCCATCCATCTGCCATTCAACCTGGACTGGAACAACACTTCTTTTCCCATATGTGCCAGCAAAAGATTACTAAAGCAAATGATATTTCACCAGAGGAAGAACAGGATCAGACCCTTATTATTCTTTCCATGCTTATCTTACTGAGTAGAAGAAATCAAAGAGGAGACGGTAAGAAAAACCCCAGACTGCTGCTCTTGGTTTCTCTGGGGAAAAGCAAGCTCCAGATAAGCTGTGCCTCCAATCAACACTCTGATTTTCATGAGCAGCAATATGCTTCCCTATGGTAATTGAAATGGAGCAATTCTCAAACAGCTTGCCAAGTCTCACCTCATTAACCTTTATGGACTGACCTCCAAAATTCCTTGAAGCTGAAATACAGGTCCCCCTTGCCTCTGAATGATAACTGTTTACCCCTAAGAGGTTGGGGAGCAAGGGAGGGCATTAGAGAGTAAACGTGCTAGAACTGGAAGAACTGTTTCCAGCCTATTACTGGGGCCCAAACCTTCACAGGCTTAGGCCTCCTTTGCTGCCCCTTCTTTCAGGTAGCCTGCAAAGCCAAATTTGGATTACAAATCACACGCCCCACCCCCAACACTTCTTTTAAGAGTCAGTATGTAGCCCTAGTGTGCTGCCCCGTAGTCAAAAATAAGCATTTTTAAAAATAAAAATAACCCACACTTGAAGGTTTAGCAAATTTTATAATTAAACCTTATTTTTCTTTCATCCCAAATCTGTTACTCAGGATGCCTCCTTGCCATTCCAGTCAACTCTTTTTATTACTTTTGCTGAGGTCTCAGTGAAACTTTCTGGTGGCAGTGAAAAGCAAGCTGTCAATCCAAGAGTGACTGAACACGGTACTTAGCATTTTATCCAAACATCCAAACCAGAGATATTAGACAAATGGAAGCACTTAGGAAAAATGGTAGAGCAATTAATTCCACAAATTAGCAAGCTCTTAGCTTTCTTTTTCTCAGCATTAGCTTGAGAGAGCATAACTATAAGAATTAAGAGTATAATGTTCCAGTTTGGCACCCTGGAAATCTGTGCATGGGGTCATGCATATTTACACTAAACAATAAAAATCTTCAAGGTTAAAATCACAGCCAATAACTGCTTTGCAAGAGGTGAGAAGACTCAGGAGACCAGAGCACTTCATTTGCCAATAGAATTCACTGCTTTAGAGTCCATCACCTACACAACACAAGTAAATCTCTTCCAAAGTCACTGCAAAGCTTCAGGGCTCAAGCCCCTGGTTCTGCCAACTCTCTGAGCTGGAATCACCTGGGTCCAACTGTTTTGTATCCAGCACAGCATTTCAGTCTGTGCTCATCACAGTATGGATGCTGCATGGATATCCTATGGCTCTGGGGCTGCTTGGTGCTAGCTGAGTTTCCACACCACTCCCAAACTTCAGGCTTGCACTGGTAATACATTTCACCTGCCCAGCCGCAGGCCCCTGGCTGCCTCCAACAGGCAGAAGCTCTGTTGCAGCAGTGGCAGCTGCACAAAGTGAGCCCATCTCCACTGCCAGAGACCCCTTTGAACCTGCTGGTAAGGGTGCAGGGAGGACAAGCAGCTTTCTGACCCACTGCTTGCAGAATTCACAGCTCTCTGCCTGCTTACTCCATAAGAAAGGCAGTCCCACTTTGGTCTCCCTGTCATGGACCATGAAAATGAGCTTCACACAGGCAGATAAGGGGACACCAGCAGTCTCCAGGGCTCCCCACTACCAGACAACTACTGTGTGGCTTGGTTTACACTCAAAGGCAAGTGCTTTGTGACTGCAGAAGTACCTGATCTAGAGTGAACCTAAGAAAAGAAAAAATGAAATCTATCTACGTGCTATTACTTCTGGTAGGCCTGAGGTAAACATTAGCAACTCTCAGTGGAAGGAGGAACAAACAAACACTTCAGAGTCCACTGTAATCACTGGAGACATAAAGCAGCTCCACACATTCCATCAAACTCTGATGAGGGGAAAGAGAAATCCGGAAGAGAAAGAGAGGGAGCTCTTCACTACCCCAGACTAAGAAGAGGGGAGTGGTAGTGCAAGCATCCTGATAATCTCCAAAATCTCAACAGCCACTAAATCGCTGAAAACCAAGGCAGGGTGGGGGGTTGAATTCAACCAGCATCTTGGCATCAGTGCTCCTACAAAGTCACTGATCATCACAGGAAAGAATTAAAACATGTTTAAGAAGTAATAGCAAAATGAACTAAACAAGTGTCGGGAAAATTTAAGCTGTATTATTGATCCAATGTAAATCACAGATGGAAAGCAGGACCTGAGGCCAGCAGGCCTTAAAATTACCAAGCAATCTGCACATTATAAAAGTTCCTTCATTTCAGCTCCTCAGAAGGAAGAATCTCTCTACACAGTGGACTGAAGTCTGCCTCAGCTGCTTAAAGGGAAGTTGTGCTTCTGAACAACAGCAACACAACTGGGATGTTGCCTCAGAAGTCTGCAAAATCACACAAAGAACTTTTCAAACTACATCTCCAAATTAGAATTCACAGAATAGAATACTGGGTGGAAGAAGTGCCGAGTTAAGAAACTTATCTAAGATCTCAGAATATGCAAGTAGCTCAGGAAGCAAACCCTTGCACAAACTGGTACAGAACAAGGTCCTTCCATGATACACTACTTGGGGATTTACAAATAAGTAGTGTAAAGTTTGCCTTAAAAGCAGGAAATTCAGATGCTTGCCAATCTTGTCAGGGATTTAAGGCACACAAAACATGAAGAACCTACAGCTCTAGGTAAGCAGGAGTTTTAAAATGGCCTTCTGACATAACAGGAATTGTGAGGTTTACAGTTCACATGCATAAATTCCACTGCTCTTTCTCCTCTACATTAAACTCACTAAAAATACAGAGAACGTTCCATGCTCTCCAGAAAGGGACATTCAGAACTCCCACATTTAGTAGAGGCTAAAATAAGTAGAACTTCCCTCCAATGGAATTAAATTACACATATCCCCAAACTGACCTCATAGTGAGCACTGTGGAGGGGTGGCTGTCTAGAGAAAGAGCCTGGCATGACTCTCTCAGAGCACCACCTGAGAAGTTACTCCTGGGGCACCTTGAGGGAAGCGGGTCTGCAGGTAAATATTATTTATGTGGACTCGAGATAGTTTCCATGTTATTGTGCAGACAGATAAAACCATTTCACACAGAGTAAGAGCACTGATTTTACACAGCAAGCTCCAAAGCCAAGCAACAGCTCTAGCGTGCTCTTCATTAACAAACTGCTGTTAGTTAAAAACTGTCCCAGCTGAGGCCATTGCAAGATGTTATCATTCCATAACAGTACTCTGCAACTTTCCCCTTGACCATAAGCAGAAATGCACAGTAAGTGGCTTTTCTCGTGTCTATTTCTGCAACTAACATTTAACAGAAGGCAGAATTTTAAAAACCTTGTTCTTTCTTCGCAATCATAGTAAAAATATGCAAGCTTAATGCAAAGTTAAGATGTGATTTTTTTTTCTATTCCCACTACAGGAAATTAGTGATACATAATTAATCCTAATATCAATATCTTTGCCCAGGCTCCATTAAGTGCATTTAATAGAAAGTACAGCTATTACCAAATCTCAACCCTGGAGCTCTCATGCTGCTCCTTGGAAAAAAACTGAAAGCCTACTACACTTTGGTCTGCTTTAAGGTTTTTGATAATCTACCTCCAAAAACTTAGATTCAAATTTTGGCTCAGACCCCATCCACTTGAGATTTACATCCTTTTTTTGTAATACAAAATCAGGAAAACATCACTTAACTGTGAAGTCATGAAATATTTTGGACAGAACAGCACATGTCTGCTGGCCAAGCTCAAGGTGCACTGGGACAGATCCAGATGGAAATTTCCCATTGCACCTGTCCACAGCATTACCACGGGAAGAGTGATCATAGGCAAAGCCAGAAAACACACAACAATCTGAATACACAGGGAAGTTAAGTACTGTTGAATAAAACCCCACTTGATGCTAATTAACATTAAAGCTGGCCAGAACCTACTGTGATTCAAACTTGCACTCTGTTGAAGGAAAACTTCAGGGAAGCCTGGCAGAACCAATGACTGAACCACAGGTGCTGGAAAAAATCTGTCTGGATCTGTGAATGGCTTTGGTATTACGTGGTCATGGAGAACAGCCTGCATCAGAGCAGGGTAGCTGGGAATGGGAGCCAGCCAGATAATCACACAGTGGTCTCTCAGGCCTTTTGTTTGTTTTATGAAAATGAGGTTCTGCCAACTGGTTTCAGATCAAAATTCATCCCAATCGGGAAGAAAAGAAAATTCCTATAAAACGATGCTCAGTAGGAATTAATCAGAAACACAGTCCTCCTGAAGGCATAAGCCTTTTTGGTTAAGTCAAAAGTTGCCACCAGCTAATGTGCAAGACAGTACTGATTAGCCATCTGGTGAAAGTTCCTGCTAAGCTTGCCATGTCACCCCCTGCGCTGAGGAAAGCAGAAGGTGGATCAGTTACATTCTGTCCTTGCCTGCAATGTGTGGTCATCCTGAGGAACACGACACAAAGCTTTCCGGCACATCTAGGAATTGTAAGTGTTCTGACTTTTCAGCAGCCTTTTTTTTTATCACTGCATCCCAGATAAATTATTTAAAATAAAAATTATCTAATGCCTTTTTGAAAGCTGAATTTATCCTCAAGCTTTATCAACCTTTGTTACTTTTACCCCTTTTTTTCCCTCTGCAAAAACTGAAATTGCCAGGAGGCTTCCCAGTCATCTAAAGAGCATCAGTAAACAAGAGCAGAGACAGATGGTTGAGCTCAGTTCAAATGAGCACAAGACTCAGCCTCTCCCCTAAAACCCAGGAAAGAATGCAGCAGTCCCAGAGAGAAAACAGGGATGTACATCCAATCTGATAAGGGAGAAGTCACTGTGAAGAGGTGCAGAGCTCCCATGTACACTGAATACCCACTACAACTGTCCAGCCTTCCAATAACACAGCAGGTGAGAGGATGGCACCAGGGCACAGAAGAGTTCTCCCTCCACTGTTGCTCCCAAAAGTATTGCTGACAAAAACAATCAGAAGGGAAAGTAAAACCAGGCATCTTCTTCAAGCAAAGTTACTCTTCTGTGAAGTAATAGAGCAAACTCTCACAACCTGAGAAAGTGACACCTCTGACAGGCCTCTGAATTCACCCACTACGACAGGAATTTGGTGCCATTGACAAATAACATGTTAATCCCTTATTAAAATGAGAGATTCAAAGAGACAAAGAAAACCCATGAGAGAACTATTTGTAATTAAAGAAATCAAAAACAAACATTCCTATTTTCGTCATTCCTGGATTTGATTTTCATTTACTGCATAGGAGACTACTGCTGTTAGTACAAGATACTATTTACATTACATGCCTTGCCTGGCTAAATAGGTTCAGACATCCACATACATTAAAAAAATCTATCTGAATTAATATAATTCCTTGTATGCCTCTTCCACCTATAAACTCACTGTTATTCCACAGACACACCTGCATGCCTGAATGACTTACATAAGAACGGGTTCAAACATTGCCCATTCTTCCCCAAATGAAAAGTTTTATGCTGCTGAAATTTAGTTAACATTTCTCCCCCGAGGCTTCCTGATATTCCAAGTTCTCCCTTCACTCAGAGATAGCAGAAAGCTCCAAGAACAGAGCTGCACAATCATCACCTCCAATCAGATCTAATTGAAGGCTGACACGAGACAGAACGAGAAACTAGCACTGCAATTAATACAGACAGGAAAAAACAAGACTGTGGGAGCAGCATCATTATCGGTAAAGCTCTGGCAAAACCCTCAGGCTGTGGCTTGCTGGCATATTACCACCTCTGAGGTAGAGTTTAACTACTCCACCGCGCACAAATATGAGGGAGGGAATAAACTGGTGGTGAATTCACCACAGATGGTGAGTACCTGGTGAAGCTGTGGCCCCTTTTCACCTCAGTGTTCAGACTGAAACTTTAAGAAATTATTAACATGAGACTCCATTGATCCTCTCAAGAGAAGCCTGAATCAACCCTTCGGGGAATCCAGATTGAATTCCTAAAATGCAGTTTGACATATACTTCTGTAGGATCTTCCTAAAACAGCAAAACTACAAATTAAACACAGAATTCTCACACGGAACAGTTGCCCCCTCACAGTGATTCACCCAGAGTGTCCCATTCATTTCCACGATGCTACTCCCCGCTCTATGTATTTAAAAGACTAAGCAAAGAGCTGGTACACACCTGTATCCCCGTGGAAACAGCTGTCCTGGTGACATCTCCCAGAGGGCAAATCTCCATCACTTGGCCAGATCTGTCCTGTTTTTCGTACACCCACAATGGTGGCCTCAGACACGATGACTTGCTGCTGCCGGTGCCGTTTCTGGGACTGGGGGGTTGGTGGGCTGCTGCTGTCAAAGGACTGCTGAGAGTTCTGGGAGGGGGAACGGCTTTTATCCCGATACATGCGGTACGTGGTGGGGCTGGGGGAGACATGGCTGGACTGTCCTGAGGAGAAGTCTTCCTCACTGGAGGTAAGGTTCTCATTAGAGCTACAATCAGGAGTATATCCTCCTCCAATATCTTCAAAACTCCTGGGGGAATAAGATCTCCTGGGCCACGTGAGATGTTTTTCCTGGTCAGCGGGACCCTGATTTCGCAGAACAGATCCTTTTCCTTCTCCCTCCCCCATCATTCCACCAACGTAGATACTCTGATAGGGCTGAAAGTCCATGGGTTGCCAAGGTGAGCGGTTGCTGCCATTGGCATTAATCAGGTTATCTTTAAGAAACTTGGGGTTCAGTTCAGCATCCTCATATTCTCCATCATAGCCAAAGCTGCTCTCTGAGGACCTTCCCCTGTAGGCAGGCCTCTGGAACTCACTGAAGCTGGGTACTATGTTAGAAGGGAGGGAGTGCAAGGACTTTTTGCGTTCCATTTGCATGGCTTGGCTACCAAGGGAGCTTATTTTATCAGAAACATCTTTATCGTTGACCTTTACCAGACCCTTCTCATGATGATACTCCATGTTCACATAACAGGGCTTTTCAACAACATCCTTGTTATCTCCAGAAGAATGCGAATTAACCTTTTTCATTCTCTCAAAATTGGACCTTAGGGCTGCCACACTGGTGCTGTTCCCTCTCTCCTTAGGTTCAAATGACCCCTCCTTCTCAGCAGATCCCACCAGTTTGCGAGTGGAAGCCGACCTGTGTTTTGAAGGAGAGCCATCTGTATCACAGCGATTCTCCATGTCTTCTACAACTCTCTTCAGTTTCTCTTCACCATAGTACTTACACCTGTCCTGCTCTCCTTCTCCATGGTGGGGACTGTCCAAAGGTGACAGGTCTGACCCATCACTCTGTGTAGACAGCTTCCGCATAGAGGGTATCCTGGGTTTGAACTTTTCCTCCCCGTGATGTGACTTGCTTTTTTCGTATTCGTCTTGGTCAGCAGACTGGTGATGATGCAGGTCCTGGATCTGCTGCTCTGCACCCCCTTCAGGCAACTGAGAAACACGTTTAAAACCCCATCTCTGTCTATCATAGCTTTTTTTCTCCTTTGCCAGAAGAGTCTGCAGGTAAATCATGCGGAACCTCTCCTTGTTAACCTCCATCTCCAGTCTCCGGATAGATGCTTTGCACATCTCCAGTTCCTGTTCAATGTCTCCCACAGATTTCAGCTCCATTTTAGGAGGCTCAGAGTCTGCAAATTGTGCTTTCCAAGCCTCTACAAACCCCACAGGGTCCACCATTTTGCATACGGGAGTAAGTGGAGAATCCGAGAAGAAGGCTGGAGAGAAAGAGGTGGAAAGAAAAAACCAACCGGATCTCACATGTAGAAGCAGAAACAGCTCGGGCAGGGTCAACTCAGCGCGTCTCTTTCGCGGTCCATGCAGGGCACCGGGAGGCAGGCAGCAATCCTCTCTCGCAATCCTCTCTCCTCCCCGTCTTCTGCTTCTGCCGGCCCCAGCCCCGCGTACACTCGCTACTCTCTCCCCGGCATGACTGATCGTCTGCTGGCGAACAACAATGCTCCCACCCCGGCGATCCCCCAGCACTTCAAAGCGCGTGGACAAAGGAGCGGGCTCGGGGCGGGGGAGGGAAGGTAAATATCGCCCCCCACCCACCTCCTGTCGCCGCCGTCCTGGGCACGGTCCTCAGCGCGGCCACGCTCCGGAGCCCTCCGCTCCGCGCTCCCGCGCCAGCCCCCGTGTTGTGCTTTCTCTTTCTCTCTCCTCCTCTCCCCCTGCCCCTTTCCCTGTCTCCTCCTCCCGGCTATTGTGCTGCGCTCGGGGCGCACACGGTCCCCGCGCGGGGCGGCGATGCGNCACTGACACGGCGCTGGGGCCTCTTAAAGGGGCAGCCGGGCCGGCCGGGCCGGGGGAGCCGCGGGGGTGGGGGGTGGCCCCAGCGCCTTCCTCACGGCTGCCCGTGAGACAAAGGCAAAGTCGTGAGCGGTCCCGCCCGCTGGCCCTTGCAGCCACAGGCCTGGGCATCATCACGCCATACAGACGTGACCATAGCTAAGGCCGGTTAAGAGCATGCCGTGCACACAGCCCTGTGTGCGCAGGGAGGTATCCATTCCCGTCCACACAGCCATGCCCTCATATATTATGTATAAACACCAGCACGTCTCTGTGCTCTCCCCTGTGCTCACAGCAAGGCTCTCCCCTCCAGGCACTGATGCAGCTCACTTTCAAAGGTCACGTTTTCCCCCACTTGTGTAAGTGCTGGTTAGTAGCAGGCTTGTCATTGCCTCAATCCTACCTTCCTTGCCAATAAATGACAATCTGGATTTCTGGGATGGGCAACTGGTACCCCAAAATAACTCTGATACTGACGATAAAGGCTGCTTTGTTTGGCCATTAGCCTCCACTTTTGTCCTGTATATTATTTAGCCCCAATATCTCAGTCCCACACTTCACCTCTGGGTGACGGCTGGCAGATGATTTAAACAGAATTCTGGCTGCTGGGTACTATTTTCCTTCTGAAATCACACCATCACACTTCCCTCTTAACCTTGCTTAAGGCATGTGTCCTTTTCGTGTATTAATTCAGCCTCAGAAAAAAGGGTAATAAATAAAACCAAAGTTCTGTTTGCCTGTTTGGAGGACTGGAAAAGGTGGTATGTACCCCTCATATCCCCCATAAAATAGTTTCTTTCATGTTTGTGGTGAAGCATATCTTTTCTGGTACATGTGGGATATAGCCCTGATAAAAACAAATAAAATCCCATAGGAATGAAAAGCACTCCATGGGAGTAGCTCTCTTACCTTTGAGATATGGACTGTTTTGAAATCCATTAAGCAGTTTTCCTCTCCATTTTTTTAAATATGCCAATCAAAATATTTGGGGGTAATTTCAGCTATATCACAAACAGCTACTCATGCATTCACTTTTGCATAGTCCATCCCTCTTGGTTTTTGTTTCCTGGCTTTAACTGCTTTTCCTGCACTTGTTTCCTCAGCTTTTAACACATAACAGGCAATGGCTGACCTATATGGAAAACAGATTATGACCTAAATCATAATAAAATCTATATGTTTAATAAATAACTCTATAAATCTTTCAAGACTTCTCAGTCTGTCACAGAAATAAAATAAATTGCCTTTTCTCCATTGATACAGTTTGTTTGCTTAGTGGCAGTTTGACCAACAAAATTCTGACATGCAATGTATTTCTGAGAATAAGATTGTACTGGCATGGTTATAAACAATGGCAGGTATGTGACAGCACTGGGATATATTCTGAATTCATACAGAACTTTTACTGAAGGCTCACCTTTCTGATTTATTTCTAGAGCAGTTTATATTTGGGTCTTGGGTCCATTTTTCTGACATTTGTGTCCTTTCTGGAGGGAGTAGGAATTCTGACGAGTCAGATGAGGGATTTTGATGTGCACACTTACCTTTTAGTGAGTAATACTGTTAAACAACTACACCCTCTTTATCTACTGAGGTAGCACAACTCCATAAATTCCACTGGGAATTGAAGTGTTCTCTGAATTTTTGCTGATACTTTATGCATTGAACAGAGCAGTGTTTTAATTGTACACAAAATTTCTATAAGAGTACGGTAGCAGACACATACCTGTGATTTGAGACTGTGAATCCTGCGATGAGGGGCTAAATTCGGGCCGGCGCATCCCCTCTGCTGGCCGGCGAGAGATCGCACAGCGCTTCCGAGCCGGCGCGGATCGGATCTTGCAGTGACCGCTGGGCTCCCTCTTGTGGAAGAGAAGCCGCTTGGATCTGGGTAAAGCTCTCCAGCTGTCTTGTCACTCGAGAACTGTTCTTCAGCATGATCCCACGCGGAAGGACCGCGGGTTTTGTAAGGAAAAAAAAAAAAAACCAACAAAAAAAAAACCACCAAAAAAAAAAAAAAAAAAACCCAAAAAAAAAAAAAAAAAAACCCAAAAAAAAAAAAAAAAAAACCCAAAAAAAAAAAAAAAAAAACCCAAAAAAAAAAAAAAAAAAACCAAAAAAAAAAACAAAAACCAGAAAAAAACAAAAACCAAAAAAACCCCAACAATAACAAAAAAAAATCAAACAACAAAAACAAAACCGTAGGACATAAGCTGAGCTTTTAAAATGAGAAATAAAACATGGTTTCTGATTAATATTTGGCTGAAACTAAAAAATCATTTTTGTTAACACAAAGCAGCACTCTTGGTAGAGTTTGACAAAGCTAACAGGTCCCATCCAACCTAAATCATTCTATGAACTCGGGGTGGGAAAAAAGGAACTCTCCTTCTCCAAATTCAGACAATGCAATTTTTCACTGTGAGAACAACTTTCAGGCCAAAAATACAGGAAAGTGATCAACCCTCTCCACCACCAAACACATATTCTCCTACAACTTGCCAAACATTTCATTTTAACCTGCACGCTCAGAGATGTGATACAGAGTGTTCAGAGCATTCACTCACCAGTGTGTTACAATGAACAACCTCTAGCTATTGATGGAAAGCTGAAAACACACAGAGGGGGACAGATTTATTCATGGAGAATGGAATCCAGTCCACCACAATCTAAACGTGAGCTGGAAACCAACAGGATTCAGAAAGTTCTGAGTCCCGTGGCCTATGTAAATATAAACAATCATACCTTAAGTGTCAAATACCTTAAGTGTCACTCAAAAGGTGAAATAACAGTGTTAAATATTAAAAGAACAGGCTTTTATAGTAAGAAATAAACTTTGTCAGGTGGCTTTCTTAAATGGCTTTTGATTCATTACCAGTGGGTTTGCTCGGCACAAATGCATCCACAATCCCTGCACGTTAGCTTTTACTTACTAAGGACAAGAAACAGCACAGCTTTAGTACTTCTTTTGGGAAATAGATTGTTACAATTGCTCTTTACCTTTGCTTCAGACTGACTCCAAAGTTTACTTCAATTTCTCATCTGCAAATTCCACAAGGAAGCTGAAACTATGACTGTTGCCATGATCACTGGGGGAATTTCAGCTGGTATAGAAGTTGTGGTGTAGCCTACCTATAGTTAATGAAGTTTTTCAACACTGTTTTCCAAAATATTAAGGCTTCTTCAAAGTCAATTAAGTTGCTGATAGAATGGATTTAGCCATGTAGAACTTTAAAAATTATATTTATTTTCTATAGTTAACTTCATTTGTGCTTTCCTAAGCAACTCATCATTTGCCACATGATCCAAGATTTGGTTTAGATGATAAATTATTAATATGGAGTTCTTTGCAGGGGAAATTTCAGTGGTGCTAAAAACACCCCTAAAATAAACTAAGCAAGCAAAAAAACCCAAACCCAGAAACAAAAAAAGACAACAAAAAACCCAACAAAACAGCCAGGCTCTAAGCATCCATCATTTAATAAACAGACTCAGGCTATTGTCCCATGATAGCTGATGACTGACAGAGCATTGCATCTGTATGTGAAGCTTTTGGAGCTCCAGATGATACAGAACAGTAATGACATCATGCAATGTGCTGAATTCCTAGGACAAAACTGTCCCATTTGATTCTCTAGGCAACATGATTGCATTGTTGAAGAGATTGCATCTCCGTGACTTTGTACAGTAATAGAGCTCAGCAACAGAAGAAACCCTTAGGAGATCTATTTCTTGGTGGGGAAAAAACCCCAAAATGGATCTTTTCTTAGATTTGTTCCCGAGTCATTCTGCAGTGTAAACATTCTCTCATGTCATCACTGAAGCCCAGCTAACCTAATCTGCTGCAGCAGAGTGAACCATCTCCACTCAGGCTCAGGAAACAAAAAGGCCACGCTGTCCACCCAGCACAGCACAGTGCTACAAGCAGTGTAAATTCAGCACCCTTATGAAACAGACTCTGGAACTGAACAACTGCATCGAACATCATAAGGTCGAAATATTACACATTTGGATAAAGAGCTCCTTTCGTACCCTCACAGATTCATTTTTTCCACCAAATGCTAAATTTATGTCCTTGCCAACAGGCAGCACAATTGCCAAAGTGAAGATTGTCTGATAAAAAAAGACACAGAGTTCCTAGATCTCTATTCATCATATTCTAGGAAGCTGCTCTAGCTTACGTCAAAAGGAAGAAGTAATAAAAAGCATATTGAAGATCTTTTCTCCACTTTACCCACTTCTTATCAAAGTGGGAAAAATGGCAGAGAATCCAGAGTATTTTCAGATTGATGCATTTCTTTATTAACAAATGTCTTTATTTCTCAGTAGCTTAAATCTGAGTACTGTTATAATTATTTTTAAAGATACTGTTTTTTTTCTGCAATGATTGAATAAATATCCCAGGAAACTGTACCTTGTAACTGTTCATAGGTTTTCTTCTTCCCCTCCATTTAAAATAATTGCAGTATGAAATTTACAGCATTATATTTTTTTTAATGCCAGCAAGCCTAAAATTCAGGATATGAATCCTAGAAATATGGATTTCTAAGCTAGATACAACAGTGTATTAGAGTTCAGAGAGCTACTGGAAAAATTAGAGGGAAGTAATATGTTTTCCGTATTATGCACCTGTTTGACCATTCTTTCTTATTCAAGAGAATTGGAAAGAATAGCATTTTTTATCTGGAAATATTTTCAAAATATTAGACAGCTTTGTTAAAACAACCAAGTTCCTACCTGGACTTCTTTTAGGCTTGGAAATACTTAATACTGGGCTCTGATTCTCAAGTGGAAAATGAAAAGTAATACACATTTTTCCTGGATGGAGAAACCACAGTGGAAACTATGCAGTCTGCATTTGTGTACTTCCAGGCCTGATACTTAAAAACATTCATTTTCAAACAGTTTTAAAATACTTGGAATGCATACAAGTAAATCAGAGTTATTTTACACGATGATTTTATAAGGCAAAACCATATTGATAGCACCCTTCATTCTGAACTGCCACTTGTTTCCTGCTCCCACCAGAATGCCACTTCACTAGCTCAGATTTCTAGAGAATTATCAAAAAACAACACACTAAAATGACATTTTTGACCACAAGCCTTTCTGGCAGACAGGTGAGCCCGTGGCACTGGCAATGTCTTCTTGCATTAAGACAAGGATGTTATATTTCAACTACACAGAGAAAGGTTTACATAACAGTAGTACCACCCTGCATGGGGAGCCTGCAGCAAAAAGGGAACTCTCAGCAAGAAAGTTTGGGTAAGTTTTTCCTCCCTCATTTCTAAAATTAAAGCTCTCTATTTCTAGTTTGAGAGCATTGTTGCAGAGAAGTGTGGCACTTGCAGAAACAGTTGACAGTTAGCAGCAAGTCAGGCTGACTTGAGCGTTGTTGTCTGGAACTTCCATAATGTTCTTCTCCAGTTCTGTGGAAACAAAAAAAGTTATAAAATCAACTTACAAGAAATTATTCCATCTGATATTAAGGGTAACAAAAGCTGGATGCAGGCCCAGTCACTCCTGTAAAACTGGGCAGACAACTGTCACCCTGTTTTCAGCCTTCTACATTGGAGTCAGAATTTCTCATGCACTTTCATGTAAACAAAGCAATGTTTTTCATAATTCTCTGTATTGTTTACATTCTTTTCTTCAGGAGGGACAATTGATGGACACTTTCNTCTCTGTGTCTCCCTCGTGATGGTAGTGTGCCAGACAGTGATATGAATATGCTTGCAGGTGTTTGAAACTGGCTCGAATACTTGAAAAACCTCCCCAATCCTTAGGACTATAAACAAGGAAAATGCAGACAAAAAGCAAAATTCCACATACTGATGAGATTTCCTGCCCCAATTTGGGCCCTGTGCCCAGGAGTGTTCTCCAGCTCCTTTATCATGGACTGTTCAAAGGCCAAGGCAGCAACTCGGGAAAAGAATTCTTTGACATTTTCTCCTAGGAAACAAGACAGAAATTATGTGTTTTTATAAAGGCACATCAACAAATGATCAAGCATAACAAGCACATCTGTGAACAGCTGACTGCTCAATATTGGGACAGAACAGGCCTCTTCAGTAATCTCTCTCCCAATCACCGCAGAAAGAATTTCTAATTTTCTTACTCTGGAGTGCTGCACCCGGTGCTGCACCTTTATTTTTAGGCAGCGACAGAGAGAATTCATTTTGTGGTGTAATCTTTTTTCCATTGCAAACGTTGAGTAGTGGTGCACATGTGTATTTATGTAACTAACTATGAATTAAACATGCTCAGATACTGCAAAGCAGCTTGATTACTTCTTTCTGCAAACGCGACAGGGAAAGCACACATACAAACGCTCAAATAAAATCAGCCATTAATAAAGCCTGAAGTTTCTAATAGCAACAAAAGAACAATAACAACAAAAAAACACTGGCAATGGGGGGGATAATAAGTTCCTCCCACTCCAACGTTAGCCCTCGTGGTTATGCTATTTTTACAACCTTTGCAGTAATTTACCTGTTTTGGCTGAAACCGACCAGTATTCTGCCTGCATCTCCTTGGCAAAACGGATGGCTTCCAGCTCTGTCCTTCCACACACAGCATCTGACTGGGCAAACAACGTGGAACAATTTGAACAACAACTTGAAGTGTCTGGGCTGGTAGCAGCACAGAGGCACTGCCACAGCACCTACACTGTGATGCTTCCCATTTTCTCAGTGGCCTTTCTGACCTTGCCTAGACTTGGGCACTCAGACATGACTGCAAGAACGTTCAAGTATTTAGTACTGGCTTTAAATGGAAGTCTCCACTCACTGCCACAGCACTGAAACAAAACAAGAGTTAGCAAGTGACCCTTGTATCTAACACATTGCCTGGTAAAGAGCTATCAAATCAGCAGCCCAGTTAATGGTCTTTTAACTCCTTGTCACCCCATCATTCTCAGCAAAAGAGTTGTGAGACCAACTAGTAAGAGAAGAAAGAAGTTTGTTTTCAAAACTTCAAAAGTCTTTTCTTTTTTTACAGAAAGACAAACACAGGACTGAGAATTATATAGAGAGCCTGCATTTATCCTGTTCTTTTGAAAGTTAGGTGATATTCAATTAAGTAAGAAACCTTCCCTGTTCCTGAACACCCTATCCCTTGAAAAACAATTTCCCTTTAATTTTTCCAATAGCTCTCTGAACTCTAATACTCAGTTATGAGTATCTAGCTTAGAATTCCATATTTACAGGATTCATATCCAGCAGATCAGGCTTGCTGGCAAGCCTAACAAAAAAACTTATAATGCTCTAAATTTCATACTGCAGTTATTTTAAACTGAGAGAAAGAAGAAAACCTATGAACAGTTACAGAATAACAACAAAACCTTCAAAATCACGATGTATGTTTATATATGTTTGAAAAATGTCATGTAAGAAATATTTCACTAACTACCCATTTTTTCAGAAAGTCTCTTCTTAAACTGGTTTCAAGTGTGCTGTTCAACTTACCTTTAAAGTTTTCCACTCAAGGTCTTTATCTCAATGACATTGTGCACAGCTTGCAAGGGAAATCACTTGAGGAACTAGGGAAAATCTGATTTCCTTATCTGCACTCAATTTACTCACCACCAAATCTTTTTTTGTTCCAACCAGAAAGATGAAGCTGGAATCTGGCTCATTCTCTCTCAATGCATCTTCTAGCCACTGTCTAAAATACAAAAAGGAAATGACAGAATCAGTCAGAAGGAACAAGGAGTACAGGAGAAGATGACAGATAATAAGGTCACAAGAAAAGTGAGTGGAAGAACTTACATGAGAGTAACAAAAGCCTTTTTTTCTAGACAGAGAGAGCAGTAGCTATTCCAATTCCTTTGAATACATGTCTCCCACTAAGGAAAAATCATACCCATGGCAGAGTACAAATTCAACAATCATTTTAGCACCCAGAGAGGATATTTCTCAGTGTAAAGGAGAGGGCATAGTTTGGTGCAAGATAAGGAATAAGAAAGCAAGAAGCAACTGAAAAGGTATGAACCAAAGGTATGAAAAGGTATAACTGGTATATCTTACCAGGTTGGATAGAAATGGGAATAAAGAGTGAAATAATCTATTCAGCATTATAAAACAGCTCCCTATGAAGGCTGTATGATTCTTGTCTCACAAGCTTTTATATTCTTGTTACTCTGGCAATCAAGTTTCTCTTGAGTCATCCAACACAAGTCAAGGAGGGAAGGCAGTGTGTGCATGTGTGGGAAATCAGGTTCACAGGCTTCAATTACTTTCAGCCAAGCAGAGACACTAATATATATATTATTTTACAAAGTCCTATGTAAATGAGCTAAGCACCATAGTACACATTCAAATAAGACAGAGTACAGGTTGTAAAGAAGTCTGTACCTGCATTACAGTCACAACAGCACGTTAGAAATACATATGCTCTGAGCTGTGACAGTAGTGTGGATCATAGATCCATGCAGGGTTTTGCAGCCTGCACTAAATGCAGAATGAGTTTATTCATAACAATTAGTGCATTGTTGTAACCAAATCATTACAAGGATCTGAAATAGTAAGTTTAGCTATATCTACACATACTCATAGTTTTTAATTTTCTCTCCTCTTTTTGCCAGCTTATCTCCCATCAGAGCCACAGAAAACAGAGAAAGAAAATTTAGGGACAACAGTCCCCCTAAATAACGAAAGGCTCATGAGACATTATGCATGAGATGCATCTCATCAATTTCAACATTTACATCAGGTTCCAGCCTGTTATTCTATTTACANAAAAAAAAAAAAAAAAAAAAGCTTTTGAGGTGCACTTCAGCTCTTCCTGCATGTCTAGGTTTGGAAGAATGAAGCTTTTACTGAAGTGCCTCACTCTCTGCACTGACTTGAAAGGAAGTCAAGTGTGAGCAGTTCAAATTAATGCCCTGCATTTTCTTCAGAAAAATCCCTCCCTATGTAATCCAAACTAGTGACTGTCATTTTTAATTTCTTAGCTCAATAGAAAATACACTCATGATCCAGCAAGTTCATAAC